>JAUNZM010001898.1:0-107068 GCA_033459285.1 Clamator glandarius | reverse complement strand
ACATGACTGTGAGAAGAGAATATTCTGCATTGATCAAGAACAACATAAAGAAGAGCTGGGCAACACACCCTGAGTAGGAGATGGTCCTGGTGTTCCAGAGGGAATTGACCATGGATTTAGGGACAGTGGTGGAGATGGAACCAATATCGAGGAGGGCGAGGTTGAGGAGGAAGAAGTACATGGGGGTGTGGAGGTGGTGGTCACAGGCGATCGTGGTGATGATGAGGCCGTTGCCCAGGAGGGCAGCCAGGTAGATGCCCAGGAAGAGGCAGAAGTGCAAGAGCTGCAGCTCCCGTGTGTCTGCGAATGGCAGGAGGAGGAACTGGGTGATGGAGCTGCTGTTGGGCATCTGCTGCCTCTGGATGTGAAGCACTGATCAAAACAAAAATAGTGTGAGAATTTACAGGAGACTTCTTTAAGTAAAATCAAAGCCATTTCTGACACTGTACACTTGCCACTGCTTTTCCATTTTCAGTTGCAGCCCTTCATCCAGGTCCATGCCTGGAGCCCTGTTTGGTGCCAGCTGAATGTGCTGGGAGGAGCAGGGCCTCTCCCACTGGCTGAGAGGAGTCAGCCCTCCTCTGCATCAGGGGGTCATGGGGTGATGAAGACAGGGGACACTGCTGGGGTTCAGCTTTATCTTGTGGAACTGCTCCTGGTGCAAAAGGGCATGTCAGCATCTGCACTGCCAGGGATGAGGAAGTGAGATGGAAGAAGGCAGGTCTCTCAGGATTTGGGTATCTTAGAGCTCCTTCTGTAACCTCTGGCAGTATTCTTGGATGGTAGAAATCTTAAACATCCCTGCTGCATTCAGGGAGAATAGATGGAGTCCTGAGAGGTGAGGTCATTGCCTGTGACACAGTGCAGAGGGAGGGGAGCTGCTCTGTCCCATCTGCCCTGAGAGTGATCCTTTCAGAGACAGAGTAATCACATTTTCATATTCACCCTAAAAGCCACCAGGATGTGCAGAAAGCAGATAAACCTTCTGCCAAGCACTGAGTATCTAACCCTTTCTCAAGGTCTCAGTATTCCACTTTCAGCCCAGGACTCACACAGCTCATTTCACAAACACAACACCCCCCTGGCAGGAGCATCTCTTTACTTTTCCACAGACATTCAGGTAACTCAAAGCTGCAATAGGACAGGTTTGCACCCTGGAGGGCTTCTCAGTGCTTGGGAGGACACTTCAAGGAAAGCCAAGTGTCCTAAAAATGATATCTCAGTACAGAAGAGTCTGTTAATTCCTCAGGAATGCACTGCCCACAGCCCCACAGAGGATCAGTGCCTGACTCTGCAACTCCCATCCCCAGAGAGCCTGGCAGCGAGAACAAGAAAACAACAGCAAGAACAGAGACAGGTAGAGAAACAGGGAGAAACAGAGTGAGGGTCTGGCTGAGAGAGGCCAGGGCAGAGGCAGCTGGGCACACAGACAGCGTTCCCCTTCCCCAGCTGTGCTCATCCCCTCCTAGACACCAACCTTTCTGGGCAGTTGCTCTCAGTCCCTTGGCTCTGGAGAGGGCACTGGATCTGTGGCTGCAGAGGAGGGGGCTCAGCCTTGGAGCCCAGAGCCTTGAGGGCAGAGGCTTTACAGGGTGGGAGAGGAGGCAGGGGGCTTGCTGAGAGGAAGGGGCTGCACTGCAGGGGATCACACAGATTTTTCTGCATTTTCACTTGCACAACGTCTCAGTTTTATGTTTCATCTAACCGTCTGATGCTATCCCTTCTGCTGGGGGTTTCCTCATAGGAGGTGTTTCCCTGTCCCACATCTTCTCCCTCTCAGTGCTCACAGACCCCATCTCACCCTCTCTTCATGCCACTGGCCCTACACAAACCTGCCTGTTTCCCATGTGAAGCTCTGCACAGGGTCTTGTTTATAAGCAGAAGAGGACAAGACAGACTGAGCCTGATGGGTGCAGCAGAGGTGATGCTGGTGCTGTCCATGAGAGAGGAGCAGCTGGAGATAATTAAGGAGGCTCCTATCAAACCTACTGATTACTCAAAGAGACAGCTCAGGAGTCTCAGTGAATTTTTTCCAGCATGAGAATCCCTTGTCCATTTCTCCCCTGAAATACCTCAAGCGCAAGAAACAGAAAACACAGACCCAGCCAAGTTGTTTAACGTACGTAATCCCTGACCTGATCTTCCTCTTGAATTGTCCTCTTAGAAATATCATGGGGAGATGTGGAGCAACGGTGACCCTGTTTATTTTTTTCTGCTGGAAAAACTGCTAGAGCCCTCTTGACAGATCCCACAGGCTATGGCTGAGCTGGCTTTAGGAGATCCCTCCAGGAACTGCACCTGCATTGTCCTGCACCCAGAGACTCACCTGGAGAAGGACTCTGAAGATTTTCTCAAAATGAAGCCTCCTCTTTCCTCCCACCCCACCTTGACTTTCCCCTCTTTCTGCTCCCTCCTCTCCCCTCACTGCCTGCAGGCAGTGTCCTCAGCCCTGCTGGGCTTTGCAGAGGAGCTGCTCCTGGACAGACCTGGCTCTTTTATGAACTCCTGTCTCATTATGAGCTCCCTCCCTGCTAGGAGCCCAGCCCAGCTCAGCAGCAGAGGAGCAGCCCAAGGCAGCACTTTCTCTGCCCCTTCTGGGGTCCCTCGAGGTATCCCTGGGGCTCCAGGGGAACCTGCTGAGAAACAGGCTGTAGCCATCCCTGATGTTCCCTCCCTCAGCCAGGGGGAGATACTGTCCTGCATTGTCATTGCTCCTGTTAGAAAAATAGCTGGGCATGAGAATAACTGTTTTTGCCCCATCGTTTAACAGGACCCCAGGAAGGGGACAAGGAATGATCTCATTTTTTCAAGCCCTTCCATAGAGAGAATTTAGGTTTTTCTTCCCTGGCCTTTAGACCTGTGGTTGGAAAGACACTCAGCTCTCTTCTGTCCCAGCCCTGTATCTGCTTTATGTAAAATAAACCCTTTGCACACATGGGGTCTTGGATTTCTGATGTCAAGGATGAGCTTGGCTGGTGCCACAGCTGCAGGGCTTCAGCCCCAGTGGGCAGCAATGCCCTCAGCCAGGGGCACAGGTAAGAGGAGTTGGAGCTGTTCCTGTGGGAGACAGAGCTGGGACATGGTCACGGAGCTCAAGACAGATGGACTTCACAGACAGCATCCTCCAAGCTCAGCAAAGGTCAATATCATGATTCAGTCTCAACTGCAAAGGCTGTTCAGGTGTCCCATGATGAGTTTTTGTTGCTTCAGGAACAGTTAAAAAAAACCAAACCTACATTTTATGTTCTTTTCAGCAATGATCAGTGGATGAGCAGGGAAGCTAAAGGCTGTGCCCCAGACCATGTCCCTTCAGATTCCATTTCTGGGTGTCTGAAAGAGAAGAGATCTGCATTTGCTTGGATAGATTGTATTCCACCACCCTTCCATGACACAGCCCTTTTATGACCCCACACTTCTATGACCTGATACTTCACAGACCTTTCTCATCTATGACTAGACTCTTATATGAGCCATGTTTTCTATGATAAAGACTTTCTGTGACCTGAGCCATTTATGACCTCACTCTAATGACTCTTCAATGAGTTGATGCCTGTAATTCCCTTATGTGACTCTTAGGACTTGAGTCCTCTATGTCCTGACTCTTCTGTGTCCCTTTTATGACTTCACACTTGTGTGACCCATCACTTCTCTGACCCTACCTTTGTGTGACCCATCTCCTCTAAGAGAGGATAACCCAATGCTTCTATAACACATCTTCTGTGACCCAAGTCTTCTATGACCAAGCTCTCCGCTGAACCTTCTATGGCTTTCTATAACCTGACTCCTCTATGACTTCTCTGTGACCTGACTCTTCTTTGATTCAACTCCTCTATAATACAAGTATTTTACGACCCAACACTTCTATGACCTGACTCTTCTATGATCTTTCTATGACCCGATCTTTCCTTTTCCTAGCTAAATTCTCATGCTTCTATGACTTGACTCTTCCATGACCCAAATATATCATGAGCCTTCTATGACTGACACAAAACTTTCATGGCCTTAGAGTCCTATGACCTAACAGCTCTATGAATGTTTTATGACTGAATTCTTCTATTATTCCTCTATGATCCAGCTCATCTACAACTTGACTCTTCTTTGACCTGTCTCTCAAATGATCAGACCCTACTGTGACTCAGGCATTCTATGACCTTCCATGACTTCAGTATTCTCTGACTCTTCTATGACATGACTTTCTATGGCCCAATTCTTCTATGACTCTTTGTTAACAACAATCATCTTTGTCCTGATTCTTCTATGACCTGACTCTTCCAAAGTGTCACTCTTCTATAACCAGCTCTTCTATGAACCAATTAACTGGCCCTTCTATGATGTCATTCCTGTATGACCTGACTCCCATATGACTTGCCCGGTACCTCTTGTATGACTTGACCCTTCTAGGACCCAACAATTCTATGACCCTTCTAAAACCTAATGCTTCTATGCCTGACACTTTGATGTCACACACTTTCTGCAGTCGTACTCTTCTATGAGCCTTCTAGGACCCATCTCTTGTATGAACCAACTCTTCTACCACTCCATTCTTCCATGTCCCCACTCTTCTAAAACACAAGCCTTCTATGAGTCGATCCTTCCACGAGTCAAGCCTTCTATGATCCAATTCATCTATGATCCTTCTATGAATTTGTATGACTTGAGTCCTCTATGATCTGAATAATCTATGACCTAACCATTTTATGACCTGACCCTTCTATGATCTGACTCTTCAATGTCTCTTCAGTGACAAAACCCTTCTATTACCCAAATAAACTCTCATGTTTCTATGACTTGAGACCATTTTATGGATCTTCTATGACTGAAATCTTCTACTATTCCTCTATAGCTTACATAGTTAACTCAACTCTTCTGTCACCCATCTCTTATATGACCAGACCTCTCCCTGATTCAAGCCTTCTATGACACAAAACTCCATTCGATGAACTGACTCTTGTCTGACTGTTCTGTGATGCTACTTTCCATGACCTGACTCTTCTATGAACTTTCTATGACCAGATTCTTCCTTGACCTGCCTGTTCTAAAACTCTTTTATTACTCAACCCATCTCTGAACGAACCCTTTGGTGACCGTTTTATGACCAAACTCTCCTAAATCCCAACTAAACTCACACATCTATGACTCGATTCTTCCATGGCCTGAATATTCTGTGACCCTTTCATGACCTTAATCATCTAAGACCCAGTTCTGTTATGAGAATACCACAACCCAACTCTTCTACGACTGTGCTTCTCTGTTACTCCTCTATGACTCAAACCTTCTATCACCTGACTCTTCTCACACCCAAGATTTCTGTCACTCTTCTAGGATCCAATATTTTATGAGCCTAACCTTCTAGGACCCAACTCTTGCATGTAGCTGTGTGAGAGCCTTGGCATCTCCCATAACTCTACAGACCTCTGTTTGGAATGACAAACTGCTCCCAGTTTGATTTGGCCATGTGAGAATGTTCATGACACAGATGTCATTGCAGTCAAAGCCAGATCTGCCTGCCCAGGACCAGGGGGTCAGGGCTTGGCCTTTCTGCTTAACCAAGCAAACCCAGGCTTCTCTCAGCATCAGAACTGCCTGCACAGTGCCTTTACCCTCCTGCAATCATGGCCTCCAGTTCTTGGCACTAATGAGTCCCTGGGGAGCCTTTCTCAGGAAGAATCCTCACTGAGACCAATTAATACTTCAAAGTACTCTGAGTTCTGCTTTTGATTTCTTGAGAGCTTCACTTCATCTTCTTTAAGAAGCTGAGGTTCAAGGACTCATCAGCTAATACACCCTGGGTCTCATTAAAAACCAGAAAGTCCTAACAAGCTCTTTCTCTTCCTCTTGTTTTCTTCACGTCTTCAAGTCTTGCACAGCTCCTTAGAGTCATTTCCCAGTGTCATTAAAGAAGATTGCGAAATTCATCTAAGAATAATACATGTGAGTTTAAAGTTTATATTTCAATACTTCTCAGAATCATGGAATGGTTTGGGTTGGAAGGGACCTTAAAGCCCATCCAGTTCCAACCCCCTTGCCTTGGGCAGGGACACCTCCCACTGGTCCAGGCTGCTCAAGGCCCCATCCAAGCTGGCCTTGAACACCTCCAGGGAGGGGCCAGCCACAGCTTCCCTGGGCAACCTGGGACACTGCCTCACCACTTTCTTAGTAAACAATTTCTTCCTAATGTCTAATCTAAATCCTCCCTGAATCTGAAAGCCACCCCGTGTAATCCTATCACTCCATGCCCTTGGAAAATTTCCCTCTTCATTTTCTTGGTGACCACCTTCAAATACTGCAAGGCCCCAATAATGTCTCTCCAAAGCAGGCTGAGGAAGTTGCAGGAGAAGTTCAGTATTTCTTTGAAAAATCCCTTTTGAAAGGGCATGGGATTGATGGAGGTCTCTTGTGAGTGAGGACAAGCAAGGGTCCTGGTGTCCAGGTTCATATCCTCAGGGCACTCCTCAGCTGGCCAGGGTTTTGTGCATGCTGCTCCTTGGTGATCCATGTGGGCTGAGCTAAAAATAGTTTAATAGGTGAAAGAAAAAAGATAAAAACCAACATAATCCAAACCCAAATCCATTGCAAATGACTTCACTCAGCTCTTCCTTCAGTCAGAATGACACCCCACCAGTCTACCACCACCCGTCATCTGGAACAATAAAAATCTCTACTTCTTTCTTCTTCTGACACAGGTTTTATCACTAAGTGTGTCATCTATGTTATGGGATCTCCCTCTGCTCAGGTGGCATCAGCTCTCCTGCCTGTGTCCCTCTGACAACTTCTTGTCCCCCCCCAGCCACTCTTTGGAAGGAGCAGAGGGAGCAAAGGAGACAATCACTGCCCTCGCTCTTCTGGCACCAGGACGATGTCACAGGACCCAGAGAGTCTCACATTTCAAAAGGAAAGTGGAGAATGTGGAGAGGACCTGGAGGAGGTCTGGCAGGATGGAGTTAGGGGCCACAGCATGAGGGGTGAGGGCACATTTTAGTCCTGCTGGGGAGGCCCGGGGAACGTGCTAAGTGGGTCTCTACATCATATGCTTATGGAAAAACTTAAGGAACAAGAGAGCTCAGATGACCTCTAGTGCAATGCCAGCTCCAAGCAGGGTCAACTCTGAGGTCAGATCAGGCTGCTCAGTTCATGTCAACTCTGAGGTCAGGTCAGGCTGCTCAGTTCATATCAACATCCACAGAGGGAGTTTAAATGTGAACAAGGCACCAAGGTCATAATTATAAGGAAGGATTTTTGTATTTTATCGGCTCCATGAACGCAGCTATTGATTGGCCACGGATCCTGTGACTCCTGGGAACATCCACCTCCTTGTCCAGAGGAGTAGGATCCCTCTTCTAGTCTCCTGGACCATCTCAAGCCCATGGGGTGCTTTAGGCTGGAAACAGAATTTATACACAAGGACATGGCTGCTGTCACCTTAGTTGCTCAAAGAGGTAGAACATCCAGGTTAAGAGCTCCATGAAAGGAAGAGAACAATTTTAATAAAGCATCAACTTTATATTATGTCATATGATGGCTCTGCTCTCCCCTTTACATCATCTGCACCCTGAAACCACACCTGCATTTCTGCCTCACCTCTAAAAACTGATCACCTTATGGAAAGAAAGATAGAAGAATGGTCCTAGGCCTCTGTCAATCTCCTGGAGTCTGGAACTCTGATGTCTATGATGTCGTTCCATTGTTCACCTCAGAAAGAGCCAAGCTGGGCAGTGACTCTGCAAGTCTGACTCAACAAGGTGCATGGAGAGGCCAGGCTGTGTCTATGTCTGCTCACCTAGAGCTCAGAGTAACCTGGTGTTAAAATTCAGTCCTGTGTTCACTGTCTTCTGGCCCATGGACAGCGGGGTTGATGGAGGCTCAGGAGATGCTGGTCAGGGCCATGAAGGTTCATGGATGCTCTCAGGGCCCTGACACTGCCCCATGAGGAGAGAGAAAGAGATGAACCA
Organism: Clamator glandarius; assembly: GCA_033459285.1. Taxonomy (NCBI): domain Eukaryota; kingdom Metazoa; phylum Chordata; class Aves; order Cuculiformes; family Cuculidae; genus Clamator; species Clamator glandarius. Next base: position 99,119 of record JAUNZM010001898.1, on the reverse strand, counting down.
CACGTACCCCTGACCGCAAATAAAATGGGATCTCATGGAGAAGAGCCACACTGAGGCAGTGGAGATGTGTGGGGAGGAGGGAGCTGCAGAGATGTTCTTCACTGACTTTTAACTCCCTCTTGTCCACCCTCCATGCTCCTTCTGGGGTTGGGGTGGGCAGAAGAACTGGGAGACATGGAGCAATTTCAGTCTGAGAGAATGTGGGATGGGAATGAGCTTTAATATTTTGTCTTTGTTTATCCCAATACAAACCTTTCTTAACTGGCAATAAATGAAATTGACCTTCAACTGGTCCACAATTCTTTTATAGTGACAATCATTGATCCATGATCCTCCTTTGCTTTCTCTTCACCCCTGAGCTTTTCTGATTCATTCTCTCCCTCTGTCCAGTTGGTTCTGGGCAGGGAGGGAGCAGCTGGGTGGGATCTGGCTCCTGGCCAAGATTAACCCACCACAGGACACATCAGAGCTGCCGTGTCCAGTATGGGGCTCCCAGCACAAGAAAGACCCTGCCCAGCCTGGAGCGAGTCCTGCCGAGGTCAGAAGGATGTCTGGAGCTGGAACACATCATGGACAAGGAGAGGCTGGGAGAGCAGGGTTCTGAGAAACTCTTGGGATGAAACACTGAGGAAGGACCCATAGCAGCTGAGCGATCGCAAACCATGGATATTGTCAGTGTTTGATGAGACAAGGCCATGAGCCCCTGATTTGTTTGTAGCTGTGTGAGTAAGGGCTTGTCTGATAGATCAGCAGTGGCAATATCTGTGGGACTGGTGTGCAGGAAATATCAGTAGGAAAAGGATTCTTTTTTGATTAATAATAATGATGGCAGAGTAGGGTATCACTGAGCAGAGGAGGAGGATACCGTGTAGCCAGAGTTTCTCCTTAGGGTTGGGAGGTGTGGCCAGACATGGAAATGGCTGGTGTGTTGGACTCATCAGAGAAGATGTCCCTGGAGCATCTTCCCATAGGGTGTCCATAGGACAATTACTGATGGTGTGCAATCTATACTTGGGACAAATGCTCTGTCTTCACGAAGGGCAAGTCAGTATGACCAACTTGTGGGTTTCTATGATGGGGTAAACACTGCAGTGGAAAAGGGAAATCCAATGGATGTGATCTATCTCGACTTCTGGAAAGCCTTTGACATGGTTGCCCACATATCTCTCTCTAAGATGGAGAGATATAGATTTCATGAGTGGACTCTTTGGTGGATGAGACATATGTTGGATTGTCGTATTCATAGACTAGTGTTGAATGGCTCGAAGTCCAGATGGAGATCCGTGATGAGTGGTGTCCCTCAGGGATTCATGCTGGGACCAGTGCTGTTTAATATCTTCATTAATGCTATTGACAGTGAGATCGAGTGCACCCTCAGCAAGTTTGCAGATGCCACCAAGCTGAGTGGTGCAGTTGCCACATCAGAAGCACAGGATATTATCCAGAGGGACCTGGAAAGGCTGGAGAGGCCTTGGGGTGCTGGTCGATGGGAACCTCAATGTGTGCCAGCAATGTGCACCTGCAGCCCAGAAGGCCAACTGCGTCCTGGGCTGTGTCCAAAGAAGCATGGTCAGCAGGTCAAGGGAGGGGTTTCTGCCCCTCTATTCCTCTCTTGTGAGACCTCATCTGGAGTGCTGTGTCCAGTTCTGGAATCCTCAACATAAGAAGGATATGGAGCTGTTGTAATAGGCCCAGAGAAGGCTACAAGGATTATCCAGGGGCTGGAGCACCTCCCATATGAGGACAGGCTGAGAGGGTTGGGCTTTTTAAGCCTGGAAAAGAGAAGACTCCAAGGAGACCTTACAGAGACCTTCCAGACCTGGAAGGGGCTCCAGAAATGCTGTGGAGGGGCTCTTGATCAGAGAGCTCAGGGGCAAGAAGAGGCAGGAGTGGGTTTAGTCTGAAAAAGGGGAGACTGAGATGAGATCTCAGGAAGAAATGTTTTCCTGTGAGGGTCATGTGGCCCTGTCCCAGCTTGCCCAGAGAAATGGTGGCTTCCCATTCCCTGTAGGTGTTCCAAGAAAGGCTGGATGGGGCTTGGAATGACCTGATCCAGTGGGAGGTTTCCCTGCCCATGGAAGCAGGTTGGAATTGAATGGCTTTTGAGGTTCCATCCAAATCAAACCATTTTGTGACTCCATGAAAAGGTACACCAGGGTCACCAAGACCTTGTCATGTCAAAAGCACTTTAGAGCAGGAATGTGCCTCTGGCATGGTAGAGAGAAAGACATGAACTACGCAGACTCCTGAGCACAAATATGATGGGATCCCATGGAGAGGAGTCATGCTAAATCAGGGGAAACTTGTGAGGAGGAAGGAGCTGCAGAGATGCTTTTTTCTTACTGTAAATCCCCTCATTACCATCCTCTTTCTCCTCCTGGGATTCAGATGGACCGAGGAATTGGGAGACATGGATCCATTTCAGTCTGGGAGAAAGTGGGAGGGGAACAAGCTTTCATATTTTGTCCTTGTTTCTCCCAATCCAAACCTTTCTTAACTGGCAATAAATGAAATCGACCTTCAGCAAGTCTCACACATCTTTGCCAGCGACAGTCACTGGTCACTGAACCACCTTTGCTTTCTCTTGACCCATGAGCTTTTCTGGTTCATTCTCTCCCTCTTTCCTATTAGTTCTGGGCAGAGAAGGAACTTCTGGGGTTGAGGGTCTGTCTGCTGGCCAAGGTTAACCCACTACAGGACACTTCAGTGCTGCCGTGTCCAGTCGGGGCTCCCAGCACAAAGAAAACCCTGACCAGCCTGGAGCGAGTCCTGCCATGGCCAGAAGGATGGTTGGGCCTGGAGCACATGATGGACAAGGAGAGGGTGGGAGAGCAGGGGTCTGAGAAATATTTCAGGGCATAACACTGAGCAAGGACCCAGAGCAGCTGGGGGATTCCAATCCATAGACTTTCTCAGTGGCTGATGAGACAAGGCCATGATTCCGTGATGTGTTTGGAGCTGTGTGAGAAAGGGTTTGTCTGAAAGACCAGCAGTGGCAAGAGCTGTGGGACTGGTGTGCAAGAAATGTCCCCCAGGGTGCCGAGGGGACAATTGCTGGTGATGTACAATCTATAATTGGGCCAAATGACTTGATATGATGGTATAAAACTAGTATTAGCTTTATTATTGTGCAGGGAAAAAGTCAGGAGGGCTATGGCCCAACTAGAAATGCGATTGGCCAAGACTGTGAAAGACAACAAAAAGTCTTTCTACAAATACATCAACAGCAAAAGGAGGGCTAGGGAGAATCTCCAGTCCCTAGTAGATGCAGAGGGAGCAAGAGTAACAGGGGACGAAGACAAGGCTGAAGTGCTCAATGCCTACTTTGCCTCAGTCTTTAACAGTAAGGAAAATTGTTCCCTCTGTGCACAACCCCAAGGGTTGGAAGAGAAGTATGAGATTCCCAAGGTCCAAGAGGAGGTGGTTCGAGACGTGCTTGCCAGCTAGATGCCCACATGTTTATGAGGCCAGATGGAGTCCACCCAAGATTTTTGAGGGAACTGGCAGTTGTGCTGGCCAAACCCCTTTCCATCATCTTCCAGCAGTCCTGGATGACTGGGGAGGTTCCGCTGGACTGGAGGCTGGCTGATGTCGTGCCCATCTATAAGAAGGGGCGCAGGGAGGATCCGGGGAACTACAGGCCTGTCAGCCTGACCTCTGTACCGGGGAAAGTCATGGAGCGGGTGATCTTGAGTGTGGTCATGAAGCACTTGCAAGAGAACCGGGTGATCAGGCCCAGTCAACACGGGTTCATGAAAGGCAGGTCTTGCCAGAGTAATCTGATCACCTTCTATGACCAAGTGACTAAACTCTTGGACAAGGGAAAGGCTGTGGATGTGGTCTTCCTGGACTTCAGTAAAGCCTTTGATACAGTTTCTCACAGCATTCTGCTTCGGGAACTGTCGGCCTCTGGCCTGGATGGGTGCACACTCTCCTGAGTGAAAAACAGGTTGAATGACCGGGCCCAGAGGGTAGTGGTAAACGGAGTTAAATCCAGCTGGAGGCCAGTTCCAAGTGGGGTTCCCCAGGGCTCAGTCCTGGGTCCAGTCCTGTTTAATGTCTTTATCAGCGACCTGGATGAAGGCATTGAGCCCTCCCTTATCAAGTTTGCAGATGACACCAAACTGGGAGGAAGTGTTGATCTGCTGGAGGGTCGGGAGGCTCTGCAAAGGGACCTGAACAGGCTGGACTGCTGGGCTGAGACCAACGGCATGAGGTTTAACAAGGCCAAATGCCGGGTCCTGCACTTGGGGCACAACAACCCTAAGCAGAGGTACAGACTAGGAGAGACCTTGCTTTAAAGCTGCCAGGAGGAGAAGGACCTGGGAGTGTTGGTTGACAACCGAATGAACATGAGCCAGCAGTGTGCCCAGGTGGCCAAAAAGGCCAATGGCATCCTGGCTTGTATCAGGAACGACGTGACCAGCAGGTCCAGGGAGGTTATTCTCCCCCTGCACTCGGCACTGGTGAGACCGCACCTCGAGTACTGTGTTCAGTTCTGGGCCCTTCACCACAAGAAGGATGCTGTGGCTCAGGAGCGAGTCCAGAGAAGGGCAACAAAGCTGGTGAAGGGGCTGGAGAACAAATCTTATGAGGAGCGGCTGAGAGAGCTGGGGTTGTTCAGCCTGGAGAAGAGGAGGCTGAGGGGAGACCTTATTACTCTCTACAACTACCTGAAGGGAGGTTGTGGAGAGAAGGGAGCTGGCCTCTTCTCCCAAGTGACAGGACGAGAGGGAATGGCCTCAAGCTCCACCAGGGGAGATTTAGGCTTGAGATTAGGAAGAAATTCTTCACAGAGAGGGTGGTTAGGCATTGGAACCGTCAGCCCAGAGAGGTGGTTGTGTTACCGTCCCTGGAGGTGTTTAAGGTGAGGGTAGATGAGGTGCTTAGGAGCATGATTTAGGGATTGGTGGGAATGGTTGGACTCAACGATCCAGTGGGTCTCTTCCAGCCTGGTCATTCTATGATTCTGTGATTCTGTGAGTTGCATTAGAACTGCTATGCAGAAGCCCAACAATTTATTGCTTGATAGCACCATCCAGTTATATGATTCCACATTGCATCCTTGAGATGCTGATTCCTCAGGTTGTAGATGAAAAGGTTCATTGCTGGAGGCACCACCGCATACAGAATTGACACCACCAGGTCCAGGGATGGAGAGGAGACTGAGAGGGGCTTCAGCTGGGCAGTCATGCCAGTGCTGATAAACAGGGAGATCACAACCAGATGGGGGAGGAAAGTGAAAAAGGCTTTGTGCTGTCCTTGCTCAGAGGGGATACCCAGCACCACCATGAAGATCTGCACATAGGACACCACAATGAAAACAAAACAGCTGAACACTAGCAAGAAGCTAAAAACTATAAGCCAAATTTTCCTCAAGTAAGCATCTGAGCAGGAGAGCTTGAGGATCTGTGGGATTTCGCAGAAGAACTGTTCCACAGCATTGCCCTGGCAGAGGGGCAGGGAAAATGTATTGGCTGTGTGCAGCAGAGCATAGAGAAATGCAGCACCCCAGGCAGCTGCTGCCATGTGGACACAAGCTCTGCTGCCCAGTGTTGCCTTTGTTAAGGCGTGACGACCTGGTTCAGGAACAGCGCGATGGCCAACACTGACCGCTCGGGCCATCAGCTCACAGACACCAATGTGGTGGATGGCAAATGGTGTTTATTGATAAACAACACGGTGTTATAAAGGTTAGGGTTTACAACGTCACTTCTGTCTGCTTACCTCATGAGCTAAACACTATTGGCTATCCAGAGGGGGGGTTCTATCTTTCCGTAACAGCACGAGATCTTCCGACAGCCAAGCCCTAGCTACCTACAGTGCCCTGAGGAGATAGACCTGGGTGGAGGCCATTTCAAAAGAGATTTTCCAAAGAAGTATTGATTGTGTCCTTGAAAATCCTCAGCTTGGAGAAGAGAAGGCTTTGAGGAGATATTATAGTGGCTTTCCAGTACCTGAATTTGATGACAAGAAAGTAAGGGGAGGGTCTCTGTCCAAGGATATGGAAGGATAGGACAAGGGGCAATAGCTTTAAAATGGAAGGGGGAAGATTTAGATTAGACAGTAGGAAGAAATTGCTAACAGAGAAGGTAGTCAGGCAGTGGCCCAGGTTTCCCAGGGAAGCTGTGGATGCCTCCTCCCTGGAGGTGTTCAAGGCCAGCTTGGATGGGGCCTTGAGCAGCCTGGACCAGTGGGAGGTGTCCCTGCCCATGGCAGAGGGGCTGGAACTGGATGGGCTTTAAGGTCCCTTCCAACCCAAACCTGAAAAGTATGGAAATATAATCTTTAAACTAAGACATATTTTTCTTAGGTGCACTCTGAAATCTTCCTCTTTAATGACACTGGGAAATGACTCCAAGGAGCTGTGCAAGCCTTGAAGACATGAAGATATCTCCAGGCAGAAAAAAAGCTCGTTAAGACTGTCTATACTTTAATGAGACCCAGGGTGGATTTGTTTATGAGTTTTTGTACCTCAGCTACTGAGGCGAGATTGAGCAAAGCTCTCAAGAAGTGCAAAGCAGAACTCAGAGTAACTTGAAGTATTAGTTGGTCTCAGTGAGGATGGTTTCTAAATAATTTTCCCCAGGGACTTGTTAGAGTCGAGAAGTGGAGGCAGGAGGACAAAGACACTGTGCAGGCAGCTGTGATGCTGACAAAAGCCTGGGTGTGCACGGTGAAGCAGAAAGGCCAAGCCCTGACCCCCAGGCTCTGGGCAGGCAGATCCGGCTTTGGCTACAATGACACCTGTGTCACGATCATTCTCACGTTGCTGAATCAAACTGGGAGCAGTTACTCTGTGTAATTCCAGATACAGGCCTGTAGAGTTATGGGAGGTGCAAGGCTCTCGCACAGCTCTGTGCATTTGTAGGTGATTTGGGTCATGGAAGCACAGGGTCATAGAAGTTTTGGGTCTTAGAAGAGTGACAGAAAACTTGGGTGTGAGAAGAGTCAGGTGAATGAGGAGTTGCATCATGGAGGAGTAACAGAGGAGTGTAGTCACAGAAAGTTTATAGAAGTGTTGGTCATAGAATTCTCATCACAGAACTGGTTCATAGATGATTAAGGTCGTGAAAGGGTCATAGAATGCTCGGGCATGGAATTCACATCATTGGAGTGTGAGTTTATTTGGGATTTAAGAGGTTTTGGTCATAGAAGGGTCACAAAGGGGTTTGTTCAGAAAAGGGTTGGGTCATAGAAAAGTCATAAAACTGTCAGGTCATGGAAGAATCTGGTGAGAGAATGTTCCCAGAAGAGTCAGATCATGGGAATTAGCATCATAGAACAGTCAGACATCAATCAGATCATAGAATGAAGTGTTGTGTCATAGAAGGCTTCGTCATATAAGAGATGGGTCACAGAAGAATTGCGTTGTAGGTGTGTCAGGTATAGAGGGATAACAGAAGATGTCAGTCACAGAAGTTTCATAAAAGTGTTGGGTGATAAAAGTCAGAATTTTTGGGTAATAGAAGTGTTGAGTAATAGAAGCATGAGAGTTTACTTGGGTAACAGAAGGGTTTGGTCAGAGAAGGGACATTGAAGAGTCAGGTCATAGAAGCATCAGGTCGTGAAATGGTTGGGTCATACATTATTGGGGTAATAGAGGACTCAGGTTATAGAAAGTCATAGACGGATCATAGAAGAATTGGATCATAGAAGGCCTGACTCATAGAAGGCTCAGGTTCCAGAAGAGTCAGGACATAGGGAAGTGGAGTGGTAGAAGAGTTGGTTCATAGAAGAGATGCATCATAGAAGGCTCATAGGAGAGTAGGGTTGTAGAAAGGGTGTGTCCTTGATGTGTCAGGGCATAGAATTGTTGTGTCATAGAAGTGTCAAGTCATAAAAGAGGCACCTGGTGGCTCCTGTGTGAGTCAGGTCATACAGGAATGGCATCATAGAAGGGCCAGTTAATTGTAGGGTTAGTTCATAGAACAGCTGGTTGATAGAGGGGTTGTGCTTTAGAAGAGTCGGGTCACAGAAGCATCAGGACATAGATGATTTGTGTCACAGAAGAGTCATAGAAAATTTGGGTCATGGAAAGTCATGTCATAGAAGAGTAAGAGAATAGTCAAGTCATAAAAGGTAATAGAAGGCTCAAGGGTCAGATCATATAAGAGACGGGTCCAAGAAGAGTCGGGTTCTTGATGAGCCTGATCATAGAGGAGTAATTGAAGAATTCAGTTATAAAAGGCTCATAGGGTGGTCAGGTCATAGAAGTCTGAGGCCACAGAAGGGTTTGAAAATGTTTGGGTCATGGAAGAGTCAAGTCGTAGAAGCATGAGAGTTTAGTTAGGAAAAGGAAGGACTGGGTCATAGAAATGTCATAGGGGAGTTAGAAGTGTTGAATCATAGAAGAGTTGGGTCATAAATTATTCACATTTTATAGGCGATGAGTCAAAGATATGAGTCATAGAAGAATCATAGAGGAGTCTGGTCAGAGAAAGCCATAGAAGAGTCGTAGAAGAGTTTCGGCATAGAATGCTTGATTCATAAAAGACACGTGTTATAGAATGCTGGTTTATAGAAGGCTCCTAGAGGAGTTGGGTAGCAGAAAGATAGGGTCACAGAAGAGTGAGGTCATAAAAGGGACACAGGAGAGTTGGGACATAGAAGAGTAGAGGTATAGAAGAGTCATAGAAGGGTCGTATAGGCATCAGATCATAAAAGAGTCATTACAGGAGTGAGGTCGTTAATGGCTCAGGTCACAGAAAGGGTGGGTCATAGAAGACACGGTTTGTATAAGTGTCTGGTCGTAGATGAGGTCAGAGAAGTATCAGGTCATAGAGGTTTGGGGTCATACAAGGGCTGTGTCATAGAAGGATAGTGGGACACAATCTACACAAGGACAATGCAGATCCCTTCTCTTTCAGACATCCAGAAATGGAATCTCAGAGAGATCTGGAGCCCAGCCTATAGATCCTCTGTTAATCCCCTGACCATTTCTGAAAAGGATATAAAATATTGTTTCTTGTTTACACACTTTCTGAAGCAGCAAATACTCATCATGGGGGAATTGAAAGGCATTTGAAGTTCAGACTGATTCACAGTCTGGACCATTGCTGAGCTTGGAGGATTCTGTCCTTGAAGCCCATCTGTCTTGAGCTTCATGATCATGACCCAGCTCTGTCTCCCACAGGAACAGCTCTAATACCTCCTGCCTGTGTCCCTGGCTGAGGGCATTGCTGCCCACTGGGGCTGAAGCCCTGCAGCTGTGGCACCAGCCAAGCTCATCCCTGCCATGAGAAACCAAGAGTCCCACACCCTGTGTGTCCAAAGTCTTTGCTTAAAGTAGAGACATGGCTGGGACAGAAGAGAGCTGAGTGTCTTTCCAACCCGGGGCTAAATACAAGGGAAGAAAAGCCTAAATTCTCTCAATGGAAGGGCTTGGAGAAATGAGATCATTCCTTGTCCCCTTCCTGAGGTCCTGTTAAACTATGGGGCAAAAAAAGTTATTCTCATGCCCAGCTATTTTTCTAACAGGAGCAATGACAATGCAGGACAGTATCTCCCCCTGGCTGAGGGAGGGAACATCAGGGATGGCTTCAACCTGTTTCTCAGCAGGTTCCCCTGGAGGCCCAGGGACACCTCGAGGGAGCTCAGAGGGGACAGAGAAAGCGCTGCCTTGGGCTGCTTCTCTGCTGCTGAGCTGGGCTGGGCTCGTCGATCATGGTGAGCTCATAACAAGAGTGTAGTTCATAAAAGAGCCAGGTCTGTCCAGGAGCAGCTCCTCTGCAAAGCCCAGCAGGGCTGAGGACACTGCCTGCAGGCAGCGAGGGGAGAGGAGGGAGCAGAGAGAGGGGAAAGGCAGGGTGGGGTGGGAGGAAAGAGGAGGCTTCATTTTGAGAAAATCTTCACAGTCCTTCTCCAGGTGAGTCTCTGGGTGCAGGACAATGCAGGTGCAGTTCCTGGAGGGATCTCCTAAAGCCGGCACAGCCAGAGCCTGAGAGATCTGTCAGGAGGGCTCTTGCAGTTTCTCCAGCAAAAAGAAAAACCAGGGTCACCGCTGCTCCACATCACCCCATGATATTTTTAAGAGGGCAATTCAAGGGGAAAATCAGGGCAGGGATTACGTTGAAGATAAAGAACTTCCCTGGGTCTGTGTTTTCTGTTTCTTGCACTTGAGGTATTTCAGGGGAGAAATGGACAAGGGATTCTCATGATGGAAAAAAGTCACTGAGACTCCTGAGCTGTGTCTTTGAGTAATCAGTAGGTTTGATAGGAGCCTTCTTAATTGCCTCCAGCTGCTCCTCTCTCATGGACAGCACCAGCATCATCTCTGCTGCACCCATCAGGATCAGTCTGTCCTGTCCTTTTCTGCTTATAAACAAGACCCTGTGCAGAGCTTCACGTGGGAAACAGGCCCGTTTGTGTAGGGCCAGTGGTGTGAAGAGAGGGTGAGATGGGGTCTGTGAGCACTGACAGGGAGAAGATGTGGGACAGGGAAACACCTCCTATGAGGAAATCCCCAGCAGAAGGGATAACTTCAGATGATGAGAGGAAACATAAAACTGAGGCGTTGTGCAAGTGAAAATGCAGAAAGCTCTGTGTGATCCCCTGCAGTGCAGCCCCTTCCTCTGAGCAAGCTCCCTTGTCTCCTCTTCCACCCTGTAAAGCCTCTGCCCTCAAGGCTCTGGGCTCCAAGGCTGAGCCCCCTCCTCTGCAGCCACAGCTCCAGTGCCCTCTCCAGAGCCCAGGGGCTGAGAGAAACTGCACGTCAAGGTTGGTGTCTGGGAGGGGATGAGCACAGCTCGGGAAGAGGAAAGCTGTCTGCCTGCCCAGCTGTCTCTGCCCTGGCCTCTTTCAGCCAGTCCCTCACTCTCTTTCTCCCTGTTTCTCTACCTGTCTCTGTTCTTGCTGTTGTTTTCTTGTTCTCGCTGCCAGGCTCTCTGGGGATGGGAGTTGCAGAGTCAGGCACTGATCCTCTGTGGGGCTGTGGGCAGTGCATTCCTGAGGAATTAACAGACTCTTCTGTACTGAGATATCATCATTAGGACACTTGGCTTTCCTTAAAGTGTCCTCCCAAGCACTGAGAAGCCCTCCAGGGTGCAACCCTGTCCTATTGCAGATTTGTGTTACCTGAATGTCTGTGGAAAAGCAAAGAGATGCTCCTGCCAGGGGGGTGTTGTGTTTGTGAAGTGAGCTGTGTGTGTCCTGGTCTGCAAGTTGAATTCTGAGACCTTGAGAAAGGGTTAGATACTCAGTGCTTGCCAGAAGGTTTATCTGCTTTCTGCACATCCTGGTGGCTTTTAAGGTGAATATGAAAATGTAATTACTCTGTCTCTGAAAGGTTCAAGCTCAAGGAATATAATACAGAGCAGCTCCCCCTCCCTCTGCACTGTGTCACAGGCAATGATCTCACCTCTCAGGACTCCCTCTATTGTCCCTGAGTGCAGCAGGCATGTTGAAGTTTTCTACCATCCAAGAACACTGCCAAAGGTTACAGAAGGAGTTCTAAGATACCCAAACCTTGAGAGACCTGCCTTCTTCCATCTCACTTCCTCATCCCTGGCAGTGCAGATGCTGACAAGCCCTTTTGCACCAGGAGCAGTTACAGAGGACAGAGCTGAACCCCAGCAGTGTCCCCTGTCCCCATGACCCCCTGATTCAGAGGAGGGCTGATTCCTCGCAGCCAGCGGGCAGAGGCCCTGCTCCTCCTAGCACTTTCAGCCATCACCAAGCAGGGCTCCAGGCACAGAGCTGGATGAAGGGCTGCAACTGAAAATGGAAAAGCAGTGGCAAGTGTACAGTGTCAGGCTTTGATTTTACTTAAGGAATTCTCCCGTAACTTCTCACTCTATTTTTGTTTTGATCAGTGCTTCACATCCAGAGGCAGCAGATGTCCAACAGCAGCTCCATCACCCAGTTCCTCCTCCTGGCATTCGCAGACACACGCGAGCTGCAGCTCTTGTATTTCTGGCTCTTCCTGGGCACCTACCTGGCTGCTCTCCTGGGCAACGGCCTCATCATCACCACCATCGTCTGTGACCACCACCTCCACACCCCCATGTACTTCTTCCTCCTCAACCTCGCCCTCCTCGATATTGGCTCCATCTCAGCCACTCTACCTAAATCCATGGTCAATTCCCTCTGGAACACCAGGACCATCTCCTACTCAGGGTGTGCTGCCCAGGTATTCTTTGTGTTGTTCTTGATCAGTGCAGAATATTATCTTCTCACAGTCATGTCCTACGACCGCTACGTTGCCATCTGCAAACCCCTGCACTACGGGACCCTCCTGCGCAGCAGAGCTTGTGTCCACATGGCAGCACCTGCCTGGGGCACTGGGTTTCTCAATGCTCTGCTGCACACAGCCAATACATTTTCCCTGCCACTCTGCCAGGGCAATGCTGTGGAACAGTTCTTCTGTGAGGTTCCCCAGATCCTCAAGCTCTCCTGCTCACACTCCTACATCAGGGAATTTCAGCTGCTTGGTGTTAGTGCCTGTTTAGCTTTTGGATGTTTGTTTTCATTGTGGTGTCCTATGTACAGATCTTCAGGGCTGTGCTGAGGATCCCCTCGGAGCAGGGAGGGCACAAAGCCTTTTCCATGTGTCTCCCTCACCTGGCTGTTGTCTCCCTATTTATCAGCACTGCAATGTTTTCCTACCTGAAGCCCCTCTCCAAATCCTCTCCACTCATGGATCTTATGGTTTCAGTTCTGTACTCAGTGGTGCCTCCAGCACTGAACCCCCTCATCTACAGCTTGAGGAACCAACAGCTCAATGATGCCATCTGGAAACTCATAACTGGATGGTTCTCTGAAGCAGTGAACTGCTCATCACCTTCTGTATAGCAGTTATCATGCAACTCATAGCAGGCCCACACTGGCTTCTCTATGTGGTGTTGTTGGTTTTTCATTTGCAATAATCTTGTCCTCCTGTTTTGAATTCACTCTTCTCTTTTCTTACTGTTTGACTGTGTAAATGAGGAGCTGCTCTCTCTGTGTGTTTCAATGAAATAAAGAGATATTCAATACCTTTAGTTTCCTGATATCTATCCTCTAAGGCCTTTTTGGATTTGCAGGGACAGTTCCATAAGGCATGGCTGGAGGTTAAAAGGATCCTGGCATGGAAGCACTGCCAGGCACCAGCCCTTGATCTCCCAGAGCTGTTCTCTCTACACTTCCACACTCCCATTGCCCTTCTCTAAAGCCTGAATTCTCTGAGCCTGGTCAGACTTCCTAGGGTTTGCATCATATTTGGGTATTCAAAAACGTGATTATTGCACTAATTGAAACCTGTGGCTGTGATCTACCTGGACTTCTGTAAAGCTTTTGACACAGTCCCCTCCAACATCCTTCTATCTTCCCCAACTTTCTCTCTTTTCTCCCTCTGGAGAGGTCTGGGGTGTCCTGGGTTTTTTTTTGGTAGGTTTTAGAGGAGGTTCGTGGTCCCTTTTAGTGTTAGTTCCCAGGTAATGGACTCTTGGGGTGTTTGAGGAGGAGTTGCTGGATCCCTTTTGGGTGAGTTAGTGAGGGTTTGTGTTCCCAATTGTAGGGGGTTGGGGGTGTCCTAAATCCAGTGTAAGGAGTTTGGGGGCTTCTGTGTCCCTTTGGGGCTCCTGGGTCTCTTTTTGGGGGGGTGGTGGTGGTAGTTGTTTGCTCCTTTATGAGGATGTTCTGGTTACAATTTGGCAGGGGACTACTGGATTTCTTTTTCGGGGTTTGGTGGGTGTCCTTTGTCTCTTTTTGGAGAGGAGGTTGTGAGGTTGTGGGTCCCATTTGGGTATTTGGAGTACCCTGGATACCTTTGTGAGGGGGCGATTGAGAGGCTCTTGGGTCTGTTGTGGGGGTTTGGGGAGGGGTGGGTCTCTTTTTGGGGATTTGGGTGAGATTTGAATCCATTTTAAGGGGTTTGGTGGATTCCTGGGTAAGGTTTGGAGTGGTCTATGTTCCCTTTAGAGCAGCTTGTGGGAGTCCTGGATCCCTTTAGGAGGGTTTTGGGGAGGTCCTGCATCTCTTTTTTGGGGTTGAGGGGGGTCTGCATCCTATTTTGGGTGTTTGTGGGTGGGTACCCACGGACCCTTTATGAGCATGGGGGCGTTCTCTGTCACTTTTGGGGGTGGAGTTGTGTCTTGGATCTCTTTTGGAGGGTTTGTGGGAGGGTCCTGGATCCCTTTTGAGGAGGGGCTTGGGGCTCCTGTGTCCCATTTGGGGGGTGTGGTCGAGGAGGTTCAGGGTAAATTTTCAGGGGTTGGAGGAGTCCTGTGTCCTTTTGGGAAGATCCTGGACCCATTTTGGGTGGTTGCGGTGGTCCTGAGTCCCCTTTGGGGTGGTTGAGGGGGTCTTAGGTCCCTTTATTGGGTCTTTTGGGTGGGGTCCCTGGTTAGAGGGGGTCCTGGGTCCCTTTTGGGGCTTTTCAGGGGGCAGTCCTGGATGCCATCTGGGGAGATATCAGGGGGTCCTGGGTCCCTTTTGAGGGGTTTTGGGGAGTGTACTGGCTACATTTATGGGGAGGTTGGGGGGGTCCTGGTTCACATTTTGGGGTGGGGCAAAATTGTGAGTGTCCTTAATTCTTTTTCGGGGGGTTTGGGGGCTCCTTGGTCCCTTTTGGGAGGTGGGTTTTGGGGTTCTTGGGTTCCATTTTGTGGGCAGGGGCTTTTTGGATCACTTTTGTGTGGTTTAGGGGTCCTGGGTCTCTATTGGGGGGGGGCGTTGGGTCTCATCTGGGATGTTTAGGGGGGTTCCTGGTTCCATTTTGCGGGAGTTGAGGGCGTACTGGATCACTTTCTGGGAGTTTGGAAGGGGTCCTGGGTACATTTTGGGGGAGGGCTTGTGAGTCCTGGGTCCCTTTTAGAGGTTTGAGGAGGGTCCTGGTTCCCGTCTGGGAGTGTTTTGGTGAGGTCCTGGGCCCCTTGTGGGGGGCTTTGGGTCAGTTTTGAAAGGGTTGGGGGTGTTCGTGGATCTCTTTTGTGGGTCCTAGGTACATTTTGGGCGTTTGAGGGGGCCCTGGGAAGGGTTTGGGGGTGGACCATGGGTCCCTTTGAAGGGTGTTTTAGTGGGTCCTGGGCATGTTATTTGCCAGGGGGGAGTGTGTCCTGGGTCCATTTGAGGTTTGAGGGGGCCGTGGATCAATTTTGGAGGTATGGGGGAGTCCTGAAACCCTTTTCAGGGATGGGAATTGAGGGTTCTTGGGTCCTTTTTGAGGGGTATGGATAGGACCTGGGTTTCTTTTGTGGGGTTTGGGGGAGTCCCCCTCTATAGAGGATGGGGGATGATGTGATTGAATCATAGAATCCGAGAATCATTAGTTTGAAAAGACCTCAGAGAACAATAGCTCCAATCATACCTGTCTACTACTAAATCTTGTTCCCAAGCATCTCATCTACCTGCCTTTTAAACATCTCCAGGGATGATGAACTTCCAGGGGAACTTCCACTGGACTGGAGGCTGATGTTGTGTCATCTACAAGAAGGGTCGCAGGGAGGATCCAGGGAACTCCAGGCCTGTCAGTCTGACCTCAGTGCCAGAGAAAGTCATGGAACAGGTGATCTTGAGTGCGATCATGAAGCACATGCAAGAGACCCGGGTGATCAGGCCCAGTCAACACAGGTTCATGAATGGCAGGTCTTGCCAAACTAACCTGATCACCTTAATGACAAAGTGACTCAGCTACTGGATGAGGGAAAGGCTGTGGATGTATCTTCCTGGGCTTCAGTAAAGCCTTTGACAGAGATTCTCACAGCATTCTGCTTAGGAATCTGTCAACCTCTAGCCTGGAGAGGCGCACACTCTCCTGGGTTGAGAACTGATTGGCTGGCTGGGCCCAGAGAGTGGTGGGAAATGGAGTTAACTCCATCTGGAGGCTGGAGCAAGAACAGGAGCTGACAGAACCCTCAGGAACTGGAGGTCATGCCATGGAGATTAAACTCTGAGCAATGACTGCACAGAAGCAGGCACGGACAGACCTGACCTACCCTGGCCGTGGGGCAGAGTTTCCTCTCCAGCAGAACCGGCACTGGGCACTGCGATGGCTGAACCACAGCTGCTTTGTTCCTCACACACAGAACAAGGCGCAGGCAGCTCCCAGCACAGAGACCACCTGCCTCCTCCAGATCCTCCTGGAGAGTGAGTGCAGAGGGTGCTTGCCCTGGACAGCAGAGAGGTCTCCTAGGACACAGGGCAGCATCACAGACGATGACATCACAGAGGCCACGGCCAGACCCATGGCTTGGGTGGGAAGGGACCTCAAACATCCATCTAGTCCAAGCCCCTGCCATGGGCCGAAACACGCTGAGAGGCACTGAACAAGCATTTGGGATATCAGAATTCTGGATAATTCTAAAAATGAAAGTTTATTCCATTAAAGGGGGAGTTTGGAACTCCAAAAACGAAGCTTTCTTCCCTGTAAAGGAGTCTTTGGACCCTAGAAATGAGCTAAATATAAGGATTTGTTATGTAACATTGAGGTTTTGAACATCTGGAATCAACTTTGGTCCTTAAAAATTAAGCTCTGGGATAATGAAATGTATCTTTAGACATAAAAAAAAAAATGAGGGTTCAGACTCAAAATGTAACTGTGGCCTCCCCAGAAAGCTATGGGTGTTAAAGGTCAGACTGGAACCCTAAAATCAAGGATTTCGGCCCTAAATATGAGACTTTGGGCACTAAAGGAATGGGTGTGGAGCTACAAGTTAAGTCTTTTGTCCCTGCAAGGGAGAAAAAACTTCTTCATTCCTCTGTTACCTCAAGAAATGAAGCTTTTGCCAAAAATGCAGGACTTTGGGTGCTCCAATGGAGGCTTCAAACTGTAAGGAGTGGGGGGGTTGGATCCCTTATGTGAGAGTTTGGAGCTTCAAAAAGAAGTTTGCATCCTACAAATGGTGCTTTGAAACTGAAATTGAAACTTTGAGCCCCTATATCATGTTTTATGCCCTATAATGATGAAGTGGTAGTGAACAGGATGGCTTTGCACTCTAAAACTGGAACTTGAGAGGCTCAAAATGAGGATTTGAGCCCTCACAACTGCAGATTTGGTTCTAACATGAAGTTTGTTCCCTGAAAAGGAAGCTTTGGGAGATAAAAATGAGCTTTTTATCCATGTTTGAGGTTTTTGTCTCTAAATCGGAGGCTGTTGACATTGAAAACGAGACTTTGTGTTTTAAAAATTGTTCTCTGGGCCTTCAAATGAGTCTTTAAAGATAAAAAAGGGTTGGAACTCACCTAGGAGGGTGGGTACCCTAAATCGAAGTTTTGTGACCCAAAGGTCTGTTTCCCCCTCTCTGGGCCTAGTGCTTGGAACCAGGGTTCTGCAAAAAAAGTGAGGATCTGGGCCCACACTGGGTCTGGGGGTGCTGGCAGAAGGTGCTTGTGCTGTACAGGGCTGTGGCCCTTCAATCACACAAACACAGAATCATTAAGGCTGAAAAGTGTCTGGGCTCCCCCAGCCCAGCCTCCTGCACAGAACGTCCTGAGGCATCAAATCTGCTTGATTTGAACCCCTGTGGGTTGAGAGTCCCCCGCTGCCCTGGAGCCTTATCTGGGGCTGCACTGCACTCACACAAAGGCATTTTCCCTCCTGTCCATCCCAGAAGGATCCCACTCCTCTGGACAAGAAGGTGGATGTTCCCAGGTGTCACAGGTGCTGTGGCCAACCGATAGCTGTGTCCATGGTGCTGGTCAAATCACAAAATCCTTTCTTTTAATCATGGCCTCGGTGCCTTGTTGATGTCTAAAGTCTCTCTGTGGATGCTGACATGGACTGAGCAGCCTGGTCTGACCTCAGAGCAGGGCCTGCATGGAGCTGGCATTGGACTAGAGATCACCTGAGCTCTCTTCTTCCCTAAATATTACTACGAGCATAAGAGGTATAGATCCACTTAGCAGGTTGGCCTCATCCTCCCCCAGCAGAACAAAGTGTGCCCTCACCCCTCATGCTGGGGGCTCCTAACTCCATCCTGAGAGACCTACTCCAGATCCTCTCCAGTTTCTCCACTTTCCTTTTGAAATGTGAGACTCACTGGCTCCTGTGGCATCATCCTGGTGCCAGAAGAGTGAGGGCAGCAATTGTCTCCTTTTCCCAGTGTCAGGAGTTGCTCCCTCTGCTCCCTCCCAATTAATGGTTGGAGGTGGGCAAGAAGTTTTCAGGGGGACACGGCCAGGAGAGCTGACCCCGGCTGAGCAGAGGGAGATCCATTAACATAGATGCCACAATAAGTGATAAAAGCTGTGGCAGAAGAAGTAATAAATAGAGTTTTATCATTAGAGGTGATGAGTGGTGGTAGACTGGTGGGGTTTCAATCTAACAAGAGAGGTGGCAAGTGCTTTTGTTGAACCTCAACTTCTTGGAGAAGATTGAGTGAAGCTCTCAAGAAGTCAACAGCAGAACTCAGAGTACCTTGAAGTATTAATTGGTCTCAATGAGCATCGTTAGTAGCAAGGCGTCCCCAGGGACTCGTTAGAGTTGAGAATTGGAAGCCATGATTGCAGGTAGGCAAAGGCGCTGTGCAACAGATGTGATGCTGAGAAAAAGGTTTGGTTTGCTTGATGAAGCAGGAAGACCAAGGCCTGACCCCCAGCCCTGGGCAGGCAGATCTGGCTTTGGCTACAATGACACTGATGTCATGAACATTCTCACATGGCCAGATCAAACTGGGAGCAGTTATTCCATCTAATTCCAAATAGAGTTCCATGGAGTTGTAGAAGAGTTTGGTCATAGATGGGCAGGGTCATAAAAGTGTTGGGTCATAGAAGAGTGAGAGAAAACCTCTGTGTGATAAGTGTCAGGTGATGGAAGAGTTGAGTAATAGAGGAGTAACAGCGAAGCGCAGTCATAGACAGTTTATAAAAGTGTTGGGTCATAGAATTCTCATGGCAGAACTGGGTCATAGATGCCTCCAGTCATAAAAGGGTCATAGATAACTAAGGCCATGGAATAGTCCAGTCATCGAAGTGTGAGTTTATTTAGATTTAAGAAAGATTCAGTCATAGAAGGGTGATAATAGGATTGGTTCAGAGAAAGGTTAGTTTGTAGAAGAATCATAGAACTGTCAGGTCATGGAAGAATCTGGTAACAGGAGATTCATGGAAGAGTTAGGTTATTGAGTAAAGCATCATAGAACAGTCAGACAACAGTCAGGACATAGATCAATATATTGTGTCACAGAAGGCTCGAGTTATTGAAGAATCTAGTTACATAAGAGATGGATCACAGAAGAGTTTTTCTATAGATGATTGAGGCCTTAGAGGAATAACAGAAGAGTTCGGTATTGGAAGCTTCATAGAAGTCTTTGGTCACAGGATATTCAGGTAATAGAAGTGTTGACTGACAGAAATATGAGAGATATTTGGATAAGTGAAGATTTTGTTCAGAGACTGGTCAGAAAAGAATCAGTTCATAGAAGTCTCAGGTCATAAAATTGTGGGGTCATAGATTATTCCCATCATAGAAGTATCAGAAAGTCATAGAATGATCATAGAAGAATTGAGTCTTAGGAGCCTTGATTCATAGAAGGCGCGGGTTTTAGAAGAGTCGGGTCATAGAAGAGTCACAGATGAGTGAGGTGGTAAAAGAGTTGGTTCATAGAAGAAGAGATGCACCATAGAAGGTTCATAGAAGAGCAGAGTCATAGCAAGGGTGTGTCATTGATGTGTCAGGTCATAGAAGCACTAGGTCATAGCAGGGTCATAGAATTGCTGGGTCATTGAAGTGTCAAGTCATAAAAGAGGCACCTGGCAGCTCCTATGTGTGTCAGGTCATACAGGAATGGCATCATCGAAGGGTCAGTTAATAGTAGGGTTGGTTCATGCACTAGTTGGGTGATAGAAGGGTCACATTTTAGAAGAGTTGGGTCATAGAAGTATCAGGATATAGATGATTTGTGTCACAGAACAATCATAGAAGAATTTGACCATAGAATTTCATGTCATAGAAGAGTCAGAGAATACTCAAGTCATACAAGGTCATAGAAGGCTCGAGTTATAGAAGGGTCTGATCATTTGAGAGGCAGGTCAAGGAAGAGTTGTGTTATAGATGAATTGGATCGTAGAGGGGTAGCAGAAGAATTTAATCACAGAAAATTGATAGAGGTGTCTGGTCACAGAATTCTCAGCCCATAAAAGATTTGGGTCATAGAAGGGTCATAAAATATTTGGGTCATGGAAGAATCAAGTCATAGAAGCATGAGACTTCAGTCAGGAAATAGGAAATCCAGGCTATAAAAAGGTCTCAGAAGACTCAGATGATGGAAGTGTTTGTTCATAGAAGAGTTGGGTCATAAATTATTCAGGTAACAGAGGAGCTGGGTCACAGAAGAGTGGGGTCATAGAAAAATCATGGAGGAGACTGGTCATAGAAAGTCATAGAAGGGTCAGAGAAGAGCTTGGTAGTAAAAGGCTTGGGTAATATAATACGTGTTCAGTTCTGGGCCCCTCACCACAAGAGGGATGTTGTGGCTCTGGAGCGAGTCCAGAGAAGAGCAACAAAGCTGGTGAAGGGGCTGGAGAACAAATCTTATGAGGAGCGGCTGAGAGAGCTGGGGGTGTTTAGCCTGGAGAAGAGGAGGCTGAGGGGAGACCTTATTACTCTCTACAACTACCTGAAGGAAGGTTGTGGAGAGGAGGGTGCTGGCCTCTTCTCCAAAGTGACAGGGTACAGGACGAGAGGGAATGGCCTCAAGCTCTGCCAGGGGAGATTTAGGCTTGAGATTAGGAAAAAGTTCTTCACGGAGAGGGTGGTTAGGCATTGGAACGGTCTGCCAAGGCAGGTGGTTGAGTCACCGTCCCTGGAGGTGTTTAAGGGTAAGGTAGATGAGGTGCTTATGAGCATGTTTTAGGGATTGGTGGGAATGGTTGGACTCGAAGATCCAGTGGGTCTCTTCCAACCTGGTTATTCTGTGATTCTGTGTTATAGAAGTATTTGGTAATTGAATTCTCCTAGAGGAGTTGGGTCACAGCAATATCGCGTCATAGAAGTGTTGGTCACAGAAGTGTCAGGTCAGAAAAAGTGACATAGAAATATCGGGATGTAGAAGACTAGAGTCATAAAAGAGTCATAGAAGGGTCATGTAAGCATCAGGCTCTGCAAATGGATCTAAACAAGGCTGGACTGCTGGGCTGAGACCAACGGCATGAGGTTTAACAAGGCCAAATACCTGGTCCTGCACTTGGGGCACAACAACCCTAAGCAGAGGTACAGACTAGGAGAAATCTGGCTGGAAAGCTGCCAGGAGGAGAAGGACCTGGGGGTGCTGGTTGACAACCGACTGAACATGAGCCAGCAGTGTGCCCAGGTGGCCAAAAAGGCCAATGGCATCTTGGCTTGTATCAGGAACGGCGTGACCAGCAGGTCCAGGGAGGTTATTCTCTCCCTGTACTCGGCACTGGTGAGACTGCACCTCGAGTACTGTGTTCAGTTCTGGGCCCCTCACCACAAGAGGGATGTTGTGGCTCTGGAGCGAGTCCAGAGAAGGGCAACAAAGCTGGTGAAGGGGCTGGAGAACAAATCTTATGAGGAGTGGCTGAGTGAGCTGGGGTTGTTCAGCCTGGAGAAGAGGAGGCTGAGGGGAGACCTTATTACTCTCTACAACTACCTGAAGGGAGGTTGTGGAGAGGAGGGTGCTGGCCTCTTCTCCCAAGTGACAGGGGACAGGACGAGTGGGAATGGCCTCAAGCTCCGCCAAGGGAGATTTAGGCTTGAGATTAGGAAGAAATTCTTCACGGAGAGGGTGGTTAGGCATTGGAACGGTCTGCCAAGGGAGGTGGTTGAGTCACCGTCCAAGGAGGTGTTTAAGGTTAGGGTAGATGAGGTGCTTATGAGCATGATTTAGGGATTGGTGGGAATGGTTGGACTCGAAGATCCAGTGGGTCTCTTCCAACCTGGTCATTCTGTGATTCTGTGATTCTGTGTGATATTATAGAAGAGTCATTAGAGTAGGGACATCATAGATGGCCCAGCTCACAAAAGACTTCATTCATACAAGGATAATGAGACACAATCTGCCAGGGAAATCCAGCCCTCTTCTCATTCAGATATCCAGAAATGGAATCTGAAGAGATAACATCTGGGACATAGCCTTTAAATCCCCTGCTCATGCACTGTCCATTTCTGAAAAGCACGTGCAATGTGGTCGTGGTGCCAGGGGTCAGGAAGTTTCCTCAGTCTCCATGACCTTTAGAAGATAATCGAGAGCGGCCTCACTGTGACATTGTCCTGCTCACTCAGCTCCCTGGGATGCTGCTCTACCTGTCCCATAGAATGGGAAGGTTTGTGTTTGCTCAAGTGATCCCTGACCTGATCAGGACCCACCACTAGTTGATCTCCTGAAGAGTCCTGCCCTGAGCCACAGAGGCCTTGCAGACCTTGCCGGGGAAGCCAAAGACAAAGAGAAAACGGAATCTCAGACGTATCTACTCCTGCTCTTCCTAAATTCAGCACTACCTACACAGGCTTTTTTTGTTTGTTTGTTTTCCTTTTTTCTTTTACTGTTCCTGAAACAGCAAGCACTCATCATGGGGCCCTTGAATGATCTTTCGAATGGAGACTGATTCACAGTCTGGACCCTTGCTGAGCTTGGAGGATGCTGTCCTTGAAGCCCATCTGTCCTGAGCTCTGTGACCACATCACAGCTCTGTCTCCCAAATAAACCGCTTAAACTCCTGCTCCCTGTGCCCCTGGCTGAGGGCATTGCTGCCCATTGGGACTGAAGCCCTGCAGCTGTGGCACCAGCCAAGCTCATCCCTGACATCAGGAAACCAAGCGTCGCACACTCTGTGTGTGCAAAGTCTTTGCTTAAAGTAGAGAAACTGCTGGGACAGAAGAGAGCCAAGTGTCTTTCCACCCCAGGTCTAAATGCCAGGGAAGAAAACCCTAAATTCTCTCAATGGAAGAGCTTGGAGAAATGAGATCATTGCCTGTCACCTTCCTGGGGTCCTGTTAAATGATGGAGCAAAAAAAGTGATTGTCCTACCCAGCTATTTTTCTAACAGGAGCAATGACAATGCAGGACAGTATCTCCCCCCGGCTGAGGGAGGGAACATCAGGGATGGCTTCAGCCTGTTTCTCAGCAGGTTCCCATGGTGACCCAGGGACACCTCGAGGGAGCCCAGAGGGGGCAGAAAAGTGCTGCCTTGGGCTGCTCCTCTGCTGCTGAGCTGAGATGGGCTCCTGGCAGGGAGGGAGCTCATAATGAGACAGGAGTTCATGAAAGAGCCAGGTCTGTCCAGGAGCAGCTCCTCTGCCAAGCCCAGCAGGGCTGAGGGCACTGCCTGCAGGCAGCGAGGGGAGAGGAGGGAGCAGAGAGGTCGGAAAAGCAGAGTGGAGAGAAACCGCAGGCTGCCCTGGCCCAGGTGTAGGACTTTGCACTTGGCCTTGTTGAACCTCATGAATTTTGCCGAGGCCCACCACTCTCCAACAGGGATCTAGGGCCCCTTCAGCCCCCCAAACGGGACCCAGGACACCCCAAATCTCCCTGAAGAAATCCAGGACTCCCCCAATCTGCCCTAAAGGGACCTGGGACCCTCCAAAACCTGACCTGGGACTCCCCCGAACACCCAAAAGAAAAACACAGGACCCTCCCCAAAACCAGATCCAAGACTCCCCCAAACCCCACAAAAGAGACCCAGGTCTCATCCATACCCCTCAAAAAGGACTCGAGAACCCTCAATCCACATCCCTTAAAAGGGATTCAGGACTCCCCCAAACCTTCAAAAGTGATGCAGGGCCCCCTCAAATCCCCACAATGGTCCCAGGACACCCCCCCCTCCCAGAAAAAAAAGGGTTCAGGACCCACTAAAACATCCTTAAAAGGGACCCAGGGTCCACCCCTAAACCCCTTCCCAGGGCCCCCTCAAATGCCCAAAATGTACCTCGGACCCAAAAAACAGATCCACAACCACCCCCAGCCCCCTCAAAATTGACCCAAAGCCCCCCACAAGAGGCCCAGGACCTCACCAAAACACTCCCAGATGGGACCCAGGACCCTCCTCAAACCCCCAAAAGGGACCTAGGACCCACAACCCGTCCCGCAAAAGGTACCCAGGACGCCTGCCAAACCCCCAGAAAGGAATCCAGGACCCCCTCAACCCCCCAAAAAGCTACCCAGGACCCCTTTCCAAACTCCCAGAAAGAGATCTAGTATGCCCTCAACTCCCCCAAAAGGGAACCAGGAACCCCTCTAAACATCCCAGATGAGACCCAATGCCCCCCAACCCATTAAAGACCCAGGACCCCTAAACCACACAAAAGGGATCCAAAAAGGCCCTGCCCACCAAATGGGACCCAAGACCCCCGAAACCCACCACCCAAAAGGGACCCAGGAGCCCCCAAACTCCACCCAAAATGAATTAAGGACAACCACAATTCTGCCCCATTCCAAACTGTGAACCAGGACCCCCCCCAATCTCCCCATAAATGTAGCCAGAACTCTCCCCAAAACCCCTCAAAAGGGACCCCGCACACCCCGAGATCCCCCCAGATGGCATCCAGGACTGCCCCCTGAAAAGCTCCAAAAGGGACCCAGGACCCCCTCTAACCAGGGTCCCTGCCCCAACAATCTGATAAAGTGACCAAGGAGTCCCCCGACCGCCCCAAAAGGGACCCGGGACCCCCTCTAATCAAGGACCCCACCCAAAAGACCCAATAAAGGGACCTAAGACCCCCTCAACCACCCCAAAGGGGACCCAGGACCACCGCAACCCCCCAAAAGGGGTCCAGGTGCTTCCTAAAAGAACACAGGACTCCCCCAACCCCCGAAAATTTACCCAAAACCTCCTCAACCAAACCCCCCAAATGGGACACAGGAGCCCCAAACCCTCTTCTCAAAAGGGATCTAGACCCTCCCACAAAGCCTCCAAAAGGGATCCAAGACAAAATTCCACCCCAAAAAGTGACACAGGACGCTGCCATGCTCCCAAAAGGGTCCATGTGCACCACCCACATACCCTCAAAATGGGATGCAGAACCCCCTCAATCCCCCAAAAGGGATCCAGGACTCCCCCAATCTGACCTAAAGGGAACCTCGACCCCTCCAAACCTGACCCAGGACTCCACCAAACCCCTAAAAATGGATCCAAATCTCCTCTAAATCCCCAAAAAGGACCCCCACCTCCCCATATCCCTAAAACAGACCCAGGAGCCTCTCAATTGCCCCCTCACAAAGGTATCCAGGGTACCCCAAAGACCCAAATGGAACCCACAAACTCACAACCCTGTTGGAGAATGGCTTGCAGAGCAGGGGCATGGCTCTGTGCAAGAGCTGTGCCGTAGCATAAACTGTAAATCATTCTGATAAAGGGAGAAGCACAGGGGCGTACTAACCTTGGACAGTTAGATAAACAACTGTGGGAAAGTTGGAGATAGAAGAGAAGAACAAGGCGTACCCAGGAGCTGACTTGTAATCTGTAACCTATAGTGAGCTCAGCTTTTGCAATATGTATGAGGCTAATTAACAACTGTATTTAACTAGCTGTGATCTCTAATAAAATTGAGACTTGCTGATGACCACCTGGTGTCCGCATTCTCCCTTCGTTGACAAATGGTGACCCCGATGTGATACTGCCACGGTCGACAAAGTTGGAGTTGGGTCCTGATCGCAGCCAGGACGGTGCCGAAGAACAAGGAGAAAAGCACCCCCAAAGATCACAACGGTGGTTTTGGGCCATACGGGCCGCCGAAGCCTGGAGAGCTGCAACAGCGCTGACGAGAATCGGATAGGCAAGTGGCATATGATTTATTTACTCCTACTTTAAGGAGGACAGAAGGACGGAAAAGCACTGGAAAGCAGCGTCCAGGGGGCAGAAGGTTGGACTTGCTGCAGGCAGCGTCGTTCAGCCCGTGCCTGGATTCGGGATAAAGAAGAGCGAATCCGCCGTCCGTCTGAATGCTACCCAGGGTTTAAAACGCTGCACACAAAGTCAAGCTCGCAATGGAAAAAGAGGTAGCATTTGATTTATTAAAGCATTTTCTAGAAAAGAGGGGAGTGGGTCCGTTAAAGGACCTAGCAACTTTATTAGCTGTAGCAAAGACTAAGGGCTGTTTTAAAGACCCAGAACAAATGTTTGAGGAAGAGGAATGGAGAAAGTTAGGAGATAAGTTATGGGAGGCAGTCTTAGAAGATGATACGGTCGTGAAGAAGTTAGGGAAGCTGTGGCGTGTAGTGCATAATGAGCTGTTACAATATCAAGCGGAAGAAAAGGCTGCGAGACAGGTCAGCGCAGCGCAGGAGAATAGGAATTCGGCTTGTCCTCTCCCTCCTGCCGTGCCCACAGTCAGCTCACTCCCACCCCACAGCAATGCTCCTGAGTATATTCCGGGAACTGAGGGTCGTCTGCCGTCGGCTCCGCTGGCCCCACCGCCGGAGCCACCCCCGCCCCCCTTACTTAATAATGAGTCGGTTCCCGAGCCAGAGAGTGATGTGGGGGGGGCTGCGGCGCAGGAGCAGCGGGAAGCCTAGGCAGAAATAGTGAAAAGTATTATAGATTCAAAAGATATTAGTGCAATAGAGTCGGTAATAGATATAGCGTGTCCTGTAGTTTTTCAAGCCCTGCTAGTTGAAGCAATCCAAAAGGTAGGGCAAGATTTAGTAACTGCACAAACCCAGGCATTTGCTGCCCTTGCTGCATTGCAACCTTTGACAAAGATGCAGCAGACAGGCCCGAATCGATGAGAGTATAAGTGTTTTCGATGTGGGCGTAATGGACACACGCGCCGTCAATGTCGGGAGCAGCAGGTGTGGTGCCAGAATTGCCAAACAAACAATCATAGTACTGCTTGCCGCCGCCGTCAGCCGAGAAACTCCCAGCAGCGAGCAGACGCCAATAGCAGCCCCAGCGACTTACATGACTGCAGCCGCCCCAGGATCACAGACACCTCTGCCCAGCTACGACCAGCCAGCATTTTGCAACCGGCAACCAGGGGCAGCCTTGGACTGGACCTGGCGACAGCAGTAGATACTACACGCATCGACAATCGACCACAAAAGATTGCCTCTGGGATTAAAGGGCCGTTGATGACGAAGAGAAGACTTAGAATGGTGGTTGAGGAATTCAACAGCTTTACAGCTAGGTTTGCTATCTGAGGCTGTAGAACTTAAAGTAGAGTCACTGAAAATGCCTATACTAAAATGGCTTGGCAACCACGACTGGTTGCTAAAACCCAAGAAAAGTGAGACGCCACTCTCTAATGCTGTTACAGTTTATACAGATGCCGGAAGAAGATCACGAAGGGCAGCAGCAACTTGGTTTACCGAAAATCAGTGGCATCATCATCTTTTATCAGCAGAGTCAGGAGACTCTTTACAGACTCTAGAATTAGCTGCAGTTGTTTGGACATGTGCTCAGTGGATGCATGAAAATTAAACATCGTAACAGATTCAATGCAACTACAATCTGCGATAAAACAACGATCTCAACCCTATTGCAGAATACACATCAGAAGTAATCAATGGACTGAAGGTTTAGGTGAAGGCAATGCACGTGCTGATCAACTTGTGACTCTAGCAGCTCTCACCTCAGAGCAAGAACCAGAGGCAGCACCGAGATAGACGTGATCACCACCATCGTAGTAGTGCTGCAATCATCTGCACTTCACACAATAACAGGAAATGGAAAAAGACAATTGGGGTTGGCTTTACTGCCTTGTAATTAGTGTGATTATCAATAATTTGGTTGGGAATCTTTGTTTTATCTGGGGTCATTGATGCAAGCTCTACTGGAATAATTCAAGCAAGGGAAATGATATACAGGGAATTTGAGGTTTTAGCTCAACTGACCAGTCTGTAATTCTATCAACACAAAAACTACAAAACAAAGAAACAAAAATTATTACCATAAGTAAAAGATTTGTTAGACAATTGATATAAGCCTCATTGATAATGAATGTACATATTTTAAGTGTTTTTTATTCTCGGTACCATGTGTAGTTTAAATATTCATAGCATGGAAAAATTGTGGATCTAATAGTGATAACCAACATTGTATGAATGTATTCGGCTAGCTGAGAAGTGTGTGTGTGTGTGCGTTTGAAGTACTTCAAACATTTGTGAGACTTACAAATCGGTTTTGATTAATCTTGAAAATATATCTCTGGGACCTTTCGATCTCAAACATCCACTAAGCCGGCAAACAGGTAGATTTACCTGGGGATCTTTGGAAGGAAAGGCTTCAGAAGTAAAAAGTTTAAAATACCTAGCAAAACATACAAAAACTGCCTGACCTTGCAGCTGTATGTGTGTGAGTTCTCCTCCCGCACTCTCCTTCCTTTCTATGTTTTTTTCTTTCTTTCAGCTTTGAAGAAGTCTAGAGGAGTTAATGGTAGCACATGGGTACGGCTGTGAGGAATTTGCAGGAATGTGTTGTTTTAATCTAACTGATCGGTCCCAGTCCATTCACAGCAAGTTACAACAATTGACAGATAACATAAGAAAATTACAGCAATGGGAAAATCCTTTGGACGTATGGTTAAGTTCACTGGGGATCGACGGGTGGTTGGGAACATTGTTGAAATATGGATGTGTAATTTTGATTGTTGTAATTTTGATCCTATCAATAATCCCATGTCTAATATCGTGTCTACAGAATATGGTGGCTAAGGCCAGAGGTCGATTAGTTATGCAAACTATGCTGGTCCAAAAAGAAAAAGGGGGAATTGTTGGAGAATGGCTTGCAGAGCAGGGGCACGGCTCTGTGCAAGAGCTGTGCCGTAGCATAAACTGTAAATCATGATGATAAAGGGAAAAGCACAGGGCATACTAACCTTGAACAGTTAGATAAACAACTCTGAGAAAGTTAGAGAGTAACAAGGCGTACCCGGGAGCTTGTGAAACTGCATGTAGAATGTAGAAGCATAGATAGCCAATAGAGATGCAAACGAGTAAACATAAGAAACCAATCATATTATGACGAGTATGTAAGAAAACAGTATAAATGAAGTTGCACAGCACAATAAAGTTGAAGCTTGCTCTATCACTCACATTGAGTAGGCCGCTTGCTTCCCTCCGTCTCATCAAAGACAGACCAGACATGCCGCTGGGACCTGGAATAAGATTTCACAGCATTAACTGATCCATTCTAGCAGCTGCTAGATAGTGCAGTAATCTTTAAAAATGGTTCTTGGTTTCTTCTTCCCGAAAGACAAGCTAATTAAAAAGGGGCTACAGAGAGTTTATGTAGACTAAGGGGGGATTTCTGAAAGTGTAGCGATTAAGGCAAAGACCTCGTCGATGGGGGTGACAATCAAGATCAACTTTATTTAGAGAATGCAAACCTTACATAGTGCCTCTGTAACCAGTAACAGTTACCCAGTGAATTTCCACTAGTAAGAATCCTGCAGTGCAGCAACAAAGTGCAACCTACTGTTTCCCGCAGATGTGCCCCTTATCTTCATGTTTTCTGCCTAGTGCATTCCTTTCCTATTAACCCACGGGTCTTAATACAGATTCCAAGGTTGGAACAAGCTAGTAAGCATGAGACCATTGGCCGTTTGCTCCCTGCTTGCTGCTAATATCGCAGGTTCACCAAGGCATCAGCTGTTTGCCCCAACATACACAAAATACTGGAATCTTTAAGCCCACAATTGCCAGTGAAAAAAAATTGGATTGGTGGGAACAAGGACAAAATATTAAAGCCCATTCTCCTCACAGCTTGTCCCAGGCTCAAATGACTCCATTGCTCACAATACCTCTGCCCACCCCAGGAGGAGCATGGAGGGTGGTGAAGAGGGAGTTAGCAGCAAAAAAAAAAAAAAAAAAAAAAAAGAGAGAGCTTAGACTCTTAAACTACTAAAAAACTATGGGTCCTAAAAGATAGGTTAGAATCCTTGAATTGAGGATTTCATTCCAAAACATGAGACATTGGCAACTAAAAGTGTGTGTGAGGTGCTACATTGGAGTCTTTTGACAGTGCAAAGAAAAGCCGCCTCTGTGGCCCGAAGAAGTGAACCTCTGACCCCGAATGCAGGTCTTTGGGTGCTCCATTGGAGGGTTCATCTGTAAAAGTGGGGGCTGGATCTGGTCTGTGACTCCTCTATGACCTGACTCTTCTAAAACTCGAGAGGCTCCTATGACCCAATTCTTTTATGATACTTCTATCACTTTCTTTGAACTGACTCTTCTATGACCTTAATAATCTCTGACCCAACCAGGTCATGACCTGACACTTCTGTGAACTCACTCTTGGATGACCCTTCCCTTAACAAATTCTTCTATTAACCAAATAAACTCTCATATTTCTGTGACTTGACACTTCTATTACCTGAATAACCTGTGACCTAAGATTTTTATGAAGCTTCTAATACCGAACTCTTCTATTATTCCTCTAAGGCCTCAATCATCTATAACTCAAATATTTTCTTACCCATCTCTTCTATAACTAGACCCTTCAATAACTTGAGCATTCCATGATATAACACTTCATTCTATGTCCTGACTGTTGTCTGACTGTTCTATGCTGCTTTATTCAATAACCTGGCTCTTCCATGAACCTTCTGTGACCGGATTCTTCCATGACCTGACAGTTCTAAGATTCTTCTATGAACCAAACCTTCTCTGAACCAATCCTATTATGACCAAAATTTCCAAAATCTAAATAAACTCAAAACATCTATGACTCGACTATTCCATGGCCTGAATTATCTTTTATGACCGGAGGCATCTATGACCCAGTTCTGCCATGAGAATTCTATGACCCAACACTTTTATAAACCTGCACTTCTCTGTTACTCCTTTATTACTAAACTCTTCCATCACCTGGCACTTCTCACACAAAAGATTTCTCTCACTCTTCTATGACCCAACACTTTTATGACCCTGCCCATCTATGACCAAACTCTTCTACAACTCCATGGAACTGTGGGAGAGCCTTGGAATCTCCCAGAACTACATGGGCCTCTATTTGGAATTAGATGGAATAACTGCTCCCAGGTTGATTTAGCCATGTGGGAATGTTCATGACACCAGTGTCATTGTAGCCAAAGCCAGATCTGCCTGCCCAGGGCTGGGGGTCAGGCCTTGGTCTTCCTGCTTCATCAAGCAAACCAAACCTTTTTCTCAGCATCACAGCTGTTGCACAGCGCCTTTGCCTACCTGCAATCATGGCTTCCAATTCTCAGCTCTAATGAGTCCCTAGGGAGGCTTTGCTACTAACGATCCTCACTGAGACCAATTAATACTTCAAGGTACTCTGAGTTCTGCTGTTGACTTCTTGAGAGCTTCACTCAATCTTCTCCAAGAAGTTGAGGTTCAAGGTCTCATCAGCAAGTCCACCCTGCATCTCATTAAAGCCCAGAAAGCCTTAACGAGCTCTTTCTCTGCCTGGAGACTTCTTCAGGTCTTCAAGCCTTGCACAGCTCCTTGGAGTCATTTCCCATTTTGGTTAAAGAGGAAGATTTCAAAGTGCACCTAAGAAAAATATATTTTAATTTAAACTTTGTATTCCTATACTTTTCAAAATCATAGAAAGATTTGGGTTGGAAGGGACTTTAAAGGCCATCCAGCTCCTACCCCTCTGCCATGGGCAGGGACACCTCCCACTAACCAGGCTTGTCAAGGCCCCATTCAACCTGGTCTTGAGCACCTCCAGGGAGGGGACATCCACAGCTTCCCTGGGCCACCTGGGCCATTAACTCTCCAACTTCTTAGTGAATGATTTCTTCCTGATGTCTAATCTAAATCTTCCCCATTCCATTTTAAACCTATTCCCCCTTATCTTATCATTCCATGTCATTGGATAGAGTCCCTCCCTTACTTTCTTGTCATCAAATTCAGGTACTGGAAAGCCACTCTAACGTCTCCTCAAAGCCAAATCTTCTCCAAGCTGAGGATTTTCCAAGAGACAAGCAATATTTCATTGGAAAATCTCTTTTGAAATGGCCTCCACCCAGGTCCATCTCCTCAGGGCACTCCTCAGGCGGCAAGGTTCCTGCCCACGCTGCTCCATGGTAATATTTTTTGACTTGTCAGCTGAGCTGAAAATAGTATAATAGGTGAAAGAGAATAGATAAAACTAACGTAAATGGAAACCAAAGCACTCGCCACCTCCATGATTAGACTGAAACCCCACCAGTCTACCACCACCCATCACCTCTAATGATAAAACTCTCTACTTATTTCTTCTTCTGCCACAGCTTTTATCACTTATTATGGCATTTTTGTTATGGGATCTCCCTTTGCTCAGCCGGGGTCAGCTTTCCTGGATGTTTCCCTCTGACAACTTCTTGCCCACCTCCAGCCACTCACTGGGTGGGAGCAGAGGGAGCAACTCCTGACACTGGGCAAAGGAGACAATCGCTGCCCTCACTCTTCTGGCACCAGGATGATGACACAGGAGCCAGTGAGTCCCACATTTCAAAAGGAAAGTGGAGAAACTGGAGAGGACCTGGAGGAGGTCTGGCAGGATGGAGTTAGGAGCCCCCAGCATGAGGGGTGAGGGCACACTTTGTTCTACTGGAGGAGGATCAGGCCAGTCTGCTAAGTGGGTCTCTACATCTTATGCTCACAGTAAAATTTATGGAAGAAGAGAGCTCAGGTGATCTCTAGTCCAATGCCAGCTCCATGCAGGCCCTGCTCTGAGGTCAGATCAGGCTTCTCACTCCATGTCAGCATCCACAGAGAGAGTTTAGACATCAACAAATCACCGAGCCCATGATTAAAAGAAAGGATTTTGGCATTTGACCAGCACCATTGGACACAGCTATTGGTCGGCCACGACTCCTGTGACACCTGGAAACATCCACCTTCATGTCCAGAGGAGCGGGATCATTCTGGGATGGAAAGGAGGGAAAGTGCCTTTGTGTGAGTGCGGTGCAGCCCCAGACGAGGCTCAAGGGCGGCAGGGGATTCTCCACCCACAGGGGTTCAAACCAAGCAGATTTGATGCCTCAGGACGTTCTGTGCAGGAGACTGGGCTGGGGGAGCCCAGAGGCTTTTCAGCCTTAATGTTTCTGTGTTTGTGTGATTGAAGGGCCAGAGCTCTGTACGACCCAAGCGATTTCTGCCAGCACCCCCAGACCCAGTGTGGGGCCAGATCCCCCCTTTCTGTCCAGAGCCCTGAAACCAAGATTGGGGCTGGGGGAGGGGGAAACAGCCTATTGGGTCACAAAAATTCGATTTAGGGTATAGACACTCCTAGGTAATTCCAACCTTTCTTTTTTATCTTTAAGGCTCATTTTAAGGCCCAGAGCAAAATTTTTAAAGCACAAAGTATGGTTTTCAATGTCCACAGCCTGTGTTTTAGAGATAAAAGCCTCAAACATGGATATAAAGCTCATTTCTAGCTTCCAAAGCCTCCTTTTCAGGGAACAAAGATTCATTTTTGCAGTTGTTTGCAATTGTGGAAGTCAAAATCTTAATTTTTAACCTCTCAAGTTAATTTTCAGCCACAAAGCCTTCGTGTTTGGTATCTCAGCATCATTTCTGGGAATAAAAGCTGAGGTCAGGCCTTACTTATATGTTCCAAAAGAACATTTTTATCTTCCAAAGACATTTTCAAGGAAGATACCCTCATTTTTAGAATTATCCACAATTTTGATGTCCCAAATATTTGATTTTCAGTGCTTCTCAGGGTGTTTCTTCCCATGGCAGGGAGTTGGACTAGATGGATGTTTGAGGTCCCTTCCAACCAAAGCCAATGGTCTGGCCATGGCCTCTGTGATGTCATCATCTGGGATGCTGCCCTGTGTCCTAGGAGACCTCTCTGCTGTCCAGGGCAAGCACCCTCTGCACTCACTCTCCAGGAGGATCTGGAGGAGGCAGGTGGTCTCTGTGCTGGGAGCTGCCTGCGCCTTGTTCTGTGTGTGAGGAACAAAGCAGCTGTGGTTCAGCCATCGCAGTGCCCGGTGCCGGGTCTGCTGGAGACGAAACTCTGCCCCACAGCCAGGGTAGGTCAGGTCTGTCCGTGCCTGCTTCTGTGCAATCGTTGCTCAGAGTTTAATCTCTGTGGCACGACCTCCAGTTCTTGAGGTTTCTGTCAGCTCCTGTTCTTGCTCCAGCCTCCAGCTGGAGTTAACTCCATTTCCCACCACTCTCTGGGCCCGGCCAGCCAACCAGTTTTCCACCCAGGAGAGTGTGTGTCTGTCCAGGCCAGAGGTGACAGTTTCCATAGCAGAATGCTGTGAGAATCTCTGTCAAAGGCTTTACTGAAGCCCTGGAAGATTCATCCACAGCCTTTCCCTCATCCAGCAGCCGAGTCAATTTTTCATACATTCTGATCAGGTTAGTTTGGTAAGACTTGCCTTTTGTGAACCCGTGTTGACTGGGCCTGATCACCCGGTTCTCTTTCACGTGCTTCATGATCCCACTCAAGATCACCTGTTCCATGACTTTCCCTGGCACTGAGGTCAGACTGACAGGCCTGGAGTTCCCTGGATCTTCCCTGTGACCCTTCTTGTAGATGGACACAACATCAGCCCCCAGTCCAGTGGAAGTTCCCCTGAAGTTCATCATCCCCTGGAGATGTTTAAAAGGCAGGTAGATGAGATGCTTGGGAACAAGATTTAGTAGCAGACAGGTATGATTGGAGCTATTGTTCTCTGAGGTCTTTTCAGACCTAATGATTCTAGGATTCAGTCACATCATCCCCCATCCTCTATAGAAACCACAGGCTGCCCCGGCCCAGGTGTAGGAATTTTGCACTTGGTCTTGTTGAACCTCATGAAGTTTGCCGAGGCCCATCTCTCTCCAACAGGGATCCAGGGCCCCTTCAATCTCCCAAAAGGGACCCAGGGCCCCCCAATTCCCCCTAAGGTTATCCAGGACTCTCCCAATCTTCACTAAAGGGACACGGAACCCTCCAAAACCTGACCTGGGACTTCCCCGAATCCCCTCCAAAGAAAGAACACTGGATTCCCTCCTAATGGGACACAGGACTCCCCTAAACCCCAAAATCAGATCCAAGACTCCCCCAAACCCCACAAAAGAGACAGAGGTCCCGTCCATACCCTTCAAATAGGACCCAAGACCCCTCAATCCTCACCCCTGAAAAGGGATTCAGGACTCCCACAAACCTCCAAAAGTGATCCAGGACCCCCTCAAACCCCCAAATGGGACCCAGTATCCAGGACACTCCCCCCAAAACGGACCTAGAACCCACTAAAACAGCTTTAAGAGAGACCCAGGATCCCCCACCAAACCCCTCCCAGGGCCCCCTCAAATGCCCAAAAGGAACCCAGGACCCAAAAAAGGGATCCATGATCACCCCCAACCCCCTCAAAAGTGACCCAAAGCCCCCCACAAGGGACCCAGGACCCCACCAAAACACTCCCAGGTGGGACCCAGGACCCTCCCCAAACCTCCGAAAGGGACCCAGGACACACAAGCCCTCCTCAAACCTCCGAAAGGGACCCAGGACACACAAGCCCTCCCCCAAAAGGTACCCAGGACCCCTGCCAAACCCTAAGAAAGGGATCCAGGAACCCCTCAACCCCCCAAAAAGGTACCCAAGACCCCCTCAACTCCCAGAGAAGGGGACCCAGGAACACCCCTAAACATCCTTGATGAGACCCAATACTCCCCCCACCATAGGGACCCAGGAAACCTAAACCCCCCAAAAGGGATCCAAAAAAGCCCAGGCCACCAAATGGGACCCAGGACCCCCGTAATCAACTTCCCAAAAGGGACACAGGTGCCCCCAACCCCCTCAAAATGAATTCAAGACCCCCACAATTCTGCCCCCCTCCCCCAAAATGTGAACAAGGACCGCCCCCAACCTCCCCATAAATGTAGCCAGGACTCTCCCCAAAGCCCCTCAAAAGGGACCCAGGGCTCCTCAGATCCCCTCACATGGATTCTAGAACTGCTCCCTACAAACTCCCAAAAGGGACCCAGGACACCCTCTGACCAAGGACCCCACCCCAAAGAACTGAAGAAAGGACCCGGGAAACCCCCCAACTGCCCCAAAAGGGAACCAGGACCCCCTTTAACCAAAGACATTGCCCAAAAGTCCTGAAAAACGGACCTAAGATCCCCTCAGCCAATTCAAAGGGGACCCAGGACCCCCACAACACCCCAGAAAGGAATCCTGAAGCTTCCCAAAAGGACACAGGACTCCCCTAACTTCTGAAAACTTACCCAGAACCTCCTAAAACACACCCTCCAGTGGGACAGTAGAGTCCCAACCCCGTCCCCCAAGAAACCATCCAGGACCCTCTCCCAAACCCTCAAAAAGGGATCCAGGACATAACTCCACCCCCAAAAGTGACACAGGACACAACCCATGCTCCCAAAAGAGATCGTGGGCACCCACCCACAAACCCCCAAAAGGGACCATGAACTGCTTGAATCCCTCCAAAAGAAACCTACAACACCCCAAAAGGGATCCAGGACCCCCTCAACTCTAAAAATCTGATGCAGAACACCCTCAGCCCCCAAAAAGGGTTGCAGGACCTCCCAAAACCATTCCTAAAGCGATCCAGGACTCCCCCAGTCTGCCCTAAAGGGAACCTGGACCCCTCCAAACCCGACCCAGGACTCCACCAAACCCCCCAAAATTCATCCAAATCTCCCCCAGATCCTAAAAAAGCGACACACCTCTCCCCAAACCCCCAAAAGAGACCCAGGAGACCCCCAATCCCCCACTCACAAAGGTATCCAGGATACCCCAAATACCCACATGGGACCCACAACCCCATAAACCCCCCTCCAAAAAGGGACCAAGGATTCCCACCAAACCCCCAGAAAGAGATCTAGTACTCCCCCCCAACCATTGTTATCAGAACATCCCTAAAAAGAACCTCAAGAACCCGCCAAGAAGAGACCCAGGAGTTCCAGAGTGACACAGAAGCCCCCCAAATCCCTAAATTGGATTTAGGACACCCCCAACCCCCTGCAAATGGGAGCACAAAACCTCCTTAAACCCACAAAAGGGATCCGGGAACTCACCTGTCAACACCCGGCAAGAGTCCATTACCTGGGACCTACCCTTAAAAGGGACCAAGAACCCCCTCTAAACCCAAACAAAAGGAACCCAGGACCCCCCTGTCCTCCCTAAAGGGAGAAAAGAGAGAAAGTTGGAGAAGAGAGAAGGATGTTGGGGGGGACTGTGTCAAAGGCTTTACCGAAGTCCAGGTAGATCACAGCCATAGGTTTAATTAGTGCAATAATCACTTTTTTGAATACCTAAATATGATGCAAACCCTAGGAAGTTTAACCAAGCTCAGAGAACTCAGGCTTTAGAGAAGGGCAAGGGGTGTGTGGAAGTGTAGAGAGAACAGCTCTGGGAGATCAAGGGCTTGTGCCTTGCAGTGCTTCCATGCCAGGATTCTTTTAACCTCCAGCCATGCCTTCAGGAAATGTCCCTGCAAATCCAAAAAGGCCTTAGAGGAAAGATACCGGGAAACTAAAGGTATTGAATATCCCTTTATTTTATTGAAACACACAGAGAGAGCAGCTCCTCATTTGCACAGTCAAACAGTAAGAAAAGAGGACAGTGAATTCAAAACAAGAGGACAAGATTATTGCAAATGAAAAACCAACAACAACACATAGAGAAGCGAGTCTGAGCCTGCCATGACTTGCATGATAACTGTTATGCAGAAGGTGATGAGCAGTTCATTGCCTCAGAGAACCATCCAGTTATGAGTTTCCACACGGCATCCTTGAGCTGTTGGTTCCTCAAGCTGTAGATGAGGGGGTTCAGTGCTGGAGGCACCACTGAGTACAGAACTGACACCACAAGGTCCGTGAGTGGAGAGGATTTGGAGGGGGGCTTCAGGTAGGAAAACATCCCAGTGCTGATAAATAGGGAGACCACGGCCAGGTGAGGGAGACACATGGTGAAGGCTTTGTGCCGTCCCTGCTCGGAGGGGATCCTCAGCACAGCCTTGAAGATCTCCATATAGGACACCACAATGAAAAGAAAACACCCAAAAGATAAACAGGCACTAACACCAAGCAGGTGAAATTCCCTGAGGTGGGAATGTGAGCAGGAGAGCTTGAGGATGTGGGGGATTTCACAGAAGAACTGTTCCACAGCATTGCCCTGGCAGAGGGGTAGGGAAAATGTACTGGCTGTGTGCAGCAGAGCAGTGAGAAACCCAGCCCCCCAGGCAGCTGCTGCCATGTGGACACAAGCTCTGGTGCCCAGGAGGGTCCCGTAGTTCAGGGGTTTGCAGATGGCAACGTAGCGGTCATAGGACATAACTGTGAGAAGATAATATTCTGCACCTAACAAGAACATAAAAAAGAATATCTGGGCAACACACCCTGAGTAGGAGATGGTCCTGGTGTCCCAGAGGGAATTGACCATGGATTTAGGGACAGTGGTGGAGATGGAGCCAATATCTAGGAGGGCGAGGTGGAGGAGGAAGAAGTACATGGGGTTGTGGAGGTGGTGGTCACAGGTGATGGTGGTGATGATGAGGCCGTTGCCCAGGAGGGCAGCCAGGTAGATGCCCAGGAAGAGCCAGAAGTGAAGGAGCTGCAGCTCCCGTGTGTCTGCGAATGCCAGGAGGAGGAACTGGGTGATGGAGCTGCTGTTGGACATCTGCTGCCATTGGATGTGAAGCACTGATTAAAACAAAAATAGTGTAAGAAGTTATGAAAGACTTCGTTAAGTAAAATCAAAACCATTTCTGACACTGTACGCTTTCCACTGCTTTTCCATTTTCAGTTGCAGCCCTTCATCCAGCTCTGTGCCTGGAGCCCTGCTTGGTGATGGCTGAAAGTGCTAGGAGGAGCAGGGCCTCTGCCCGCTGGCTGCGAGGAGTCAGCCCTCCTCTGAATCAGGGGGTCATGGGGACAGGGGACACTGCTGGGGTTCAGCTCTGTCCTCTGGAACTGCTCCTGGTGCAAAAGGGCTTGTCAGCATCTGGACTGCCAGGGATGAGGAAGTGAGATGGAAGAAGGCAGGTCTCTCAAGGTTTGGGTATCTTAGAACTCCTTCTGTAACCTTTGGCAGTGTTCTAAAATGGCAGAAAACTTCAACATCCCTGCTGCACTCAGGGACAATAGAGGGAGTCCTGAGAGGTGAGATCATTGCCTGTGACACAGTGCAGAGGGAGGGGAGCTGCTCTGTCCTATCTTCCTTGAGCTTGAACCTTTCAGAGACAGAGTAATCACATTTTCATATTCACCTTAAAAGCCACCAGGATGTGCAGAAAGCAGATAAACCTTCTGGCCAGCACTGAGTATCTAACCCTTTCTCAAGGTCTCAGAATTCAACTTGCAGACCAGGACCCACACAGCTCATTTCACAAACACAACACTCCCCTGGCAGGAGCATCTCTTTGCTTTTCCACAGACATTCAGGTAACACAAATCTGCAATAGGACAGGTTTGCACCCTGGAGGGCTTCTCAGTGCTTGGGAGGACACTTTAAGGAAAGCCAAGTATCCTAATGATGATATCTCAGTACAGAAGAGTCTGTTAATTCCTCAGGAATGCACTGCCCACAGCCCCACAGAGGATCAGTGCCTGACTCTGCAACTCCCATCCCCAGAGAGCCTGGCAGCGAGAACAAGAAAACAACAGCAAGAACAGAGACAGGTAGAGAAACAGGGAGAAAGAGAGTGAGGGACTGGCTGAAAGAGGCCAGGGCAGAGACAGCTGGGCAGGCAGACAGCTTTCCCCTTCCTGAGCTGTGCTCATCCCCTCCCAGACACCAACCTTGACGTGCAGTTTCTCTCAGCCCCTGGTCACTGGAGAGGGCACTGGAGCTGTGGCTGCAGAGGAGGGGGCTCAGCCTTGGAGCACAGAGCCCTGAGGGCACAGGCTTTACAGGGTGGAAGAGGAGACAAGGGAGCTTGCTGAGAGGAAGGGGCTGCACTGCAGGGGATCACACAGAGCTTTCTGCATTTTCACTTGCACAACGCCTCAGTTTTATGTTTCCTCTCATCATCTGATGCTATCCCTTCTGCTGGGGATTTCCTCATAGGAGGTGTTTCCCTGTCCACATCTTCTCCCTGTCAGTGCTCACAGACCCCATCTCGCCCTCTCTTCACGCCACTGACCCTACACAAACCCGCCTGTTTCCCGTGTGAAGCTCTGCACAGGGTCTTGTTTATAAGCAGAAAAGGAGAGGACAGACTGATCCTGATGAGTGCAGCAGAGGTGATGCTGGTGCTGTCCATGAGAGAGGAGCAGCTGGAGACAATTAAGGAGGCTCCTATCAAACCTACTGATTACTCAAAGAGACAGCTCAGGAGTCGCAGTGATTTTTTTCCAGCATGAGAGTCCCTTGTCCATTTCTCCCCTGAAATACCTCAAGCACAAGAAACAGAAAACACAGACACAGCAAAGTTCTTTAACGTAATCCCTGCCCTGAACTTCCCCTTGAATTGTCCTCTTAGAAATATCATGGGGTGACGTGGAGCAGCGGTGACCCTGGATTTTCTTTTGCTGGAGAAACTGCAAGAGCCCTCCTGACAGATCCCACAGGCTTTGGCTGAGCTGGCTTTAGGAGATCCCTCCAGGAACTGCACCTGCATTGTCCTGCACCCAGAGACTCACCTGGAGAAGGACTGTGAAGATTTTCACGAAATGAAGCCTCCTCTTTCCTCCCACTCGACCCTGCCTTTCCCCTCTCTCTGCTCCGTCCTCTCCCCTCACTGCCTGCAGGCAGTGCCCTCAGCCCTGCTGGGCTTTGCAGAGGAGTTGCTCCAGGACAGACCTGCCTCTTTTATGAACTACCCTCTTGTTATGAGCTCATTCTGTGCCAGGAGCCCAGTGCAGCTCAGAAGCAGAGGAGCAGCCCAAGGCAGCGATTTCTCTGCCCCCTCTGGGCTCCCTCCAGGTGTCCCTGGGCCTCCAGGGGAACCTGCTGAGAAACAGGCTGAACCGGTCCTTGATGTTCCCTCCCTCAGCCAGGGGGAGATACTGTCCTGCATTGTCATTGCTCCTGTTGGAAAAACAGCTGGGCATGAGAATAACTGTTTTTGCCCCATTGTTTAACAGGACCCCAGGAAGGGGACAAGGAATGATCTCATTTCTCCAAGCCCTTCCATAAAGAGAATTTAGGCTTGTCTTCCCTGGCCTTTAGACCTGTGGTTGGAAAGACACTCAGCTCTCTTCTGTCCCAGCCCAGTATCTGCTTTATGTAAACACTTTCTGCACATGGGGTCTTGGACGCTTGGTTTCCTGATGTCAAGGATGAGCTTGGCTGGTGCCACAGCTGCAGGGCTTCAGCCCCAGTGGGCAGCAATGCCCTCAGCCAGGGGCACAGGTAAGAGGAGTTGGAGCTGTTCCTGTGGGAGACAGAGCTGGGACATGGTCACGGAGCTCAAGACAGATGGGCTTCTCAGATGGCATCCTCCAAGCTCAGCGAAGGTCAAGATTGTGATTCAGTCTCAACCACAAAGTCTGTTCAGGTGCCCCATGATGAGGTTTTGTTGCTTCAGGAACAGTTAAAAAAAAACCCAAACCCACAACATTTTATGTTCTTTTCAGAAATGATCAGTGGATGAGCAGGGAAGCTAAAGGCTGTGCCCCAGACCATGTCCCCTCAGATTCCATTTCTGGGTGTCTGAAGGAGAAGAGATCTGCATTTGCTTGGGTAGATTGTGTCCCGTCACCCTTCCACGACACAGCCCTTTTATGACCCCAGACTTCTAGGACCTGATACTTCTCTGACCTTTCTCATCTATGACCAGACGCTTATATGAGCCATGTTTTCTATGACCAAGACTTTCTGTGACCTGAGCCATTTGACCTCACTCTAATGACTCTTCTATGAGTTGATGCCTGTATTACCCTTCTATGACTCTTAGGACTTGAGTCCCCTATGTCCTGACTCTTCTGTGTCCCTTTTATGACTTCACACTTGTGTGACCCATCACTTCTATGACCCTACCTTTTTGCAACCCATCTCCTCTAAGAGCCTTCTATAACCCAATGCTTCTAACACGTCTTCTGTGACTCTTCTTTGACCTGTCTCTCAAATGATCAGACCCTACTGTGACTCAGGCATTCTATGACCTTCCATGACTTCAGTATTCTCTGACTCTTCTATGACATGACTTTCTATGGCCCAATTCTTCTATGACTCTTCGTTAACACCAATTATCCTTGTCCTGATTCTTCTATGACCTGACTCTTCCAAAGCGTCACTCTTCTATCAACCAGCTCTTCTATGAACCAATTAACTGGCCCTTCTATGATGTCATTCCTGTATGACATGACTCGCATATGAGCTGCCAGGTGCCTCTTGTATGACTTGACACTTCTAGGACCCAACAATTCTATGACCCTTCTAAAACCTAATGCTTCTATGCCCTGACAATTCAATGTCACACACTTTCTGCAATCGTACTCTTCTATGAGCTTTCTAGGACCCATCTCTTGTAGGAATCAACTCTTCTACCACTCCATTCTTCCATGTCCCCACTCTTCTAAAACACAAGCCTTCTATGAGTCGATCCTTCCAAGAGTCAAGCCTTTTATGATCCAATTCATCTATAATCCTTCTATGACTTCCTATGACTCGAGTCCTCTATGATCTGAATAACCTATGACCTAATAATTTTATGACCTGACCCTTCTATGACCTGACTCTTCAATGTCTCTTCAATGACCAAACC
This sequence comes from Clamator glandarius, assembly GCA_033459285.1. Taxonomy (NCBI): domain Eukaryota; kingdom Metazoa; phylum Chordata; class Aves; order Cuculiformes; family Cuculidae; genus Clamator; species Clamator glandarius. Next base: position 56,683 of record JAUNZM010001898.1, on the reverse strand, counting down.
CTTCTATTACCCGAATAAACTCTCATGTTTCTATGACCTGAGACTCTTTTATGGATCTTCTATGACTGAAACCTTCTACTATTCCTCTATACCTGACATAGTTAACTCAACCCTTCTGTCACCCAACTCTTATATGACCAGACCCTTCCATGATTCAAGCCTTCTATGACACAAAACTCCATTCGATGAACTGACTGTTGTCTGATTGTTCCGTGATGCTACTTTCCATGACCTGACTCTTCTATGAACTTCCTGTGACCAGACTCTTCCATGAACTGACTCATCTAAAACTCTTCCATGACTCAACCCTTCTCTGAACGAACCCTTTGGTGACCGTTCTATGAACAAACTCTCCTAAATCCCAACTAAACTCACACATCTATGACTTGATTCTTCCAAGGCTTGAATATTCTGTGACCCTTTCATGACCTTAATCATCTACGAGTCAGTTCAGCTATGAGAATACCACAACCCAACTCTTCTACGACTGTGCTTCTCTGTTACTCCTCTATGACTCAAACCTTCTATCACCTGACTCTTCTCACACCCAAGATTTCTGTCACTCTTTTAGGATCCAACATTTTATGAGCCTAACCTTCTAGGACCCAACTCTTATACAACTGCATGTAGCTGTGTGAGAGCCTTGGCATCTCCCATAACTCTACAGACCTCTGTTTGGAATGACAAACTGCTCCCAGTTTGATTTGGCCATGTGAGAATGTTCATGACACAGATGTCATTGCAGTCAAAGCCAGATCTGCCTGCCCAGGGCCTGGGGGTCAGGGCCTGGCCTTTCTGCTTAACCAAGCAAGCCCAGGCTTCTCTCAGAATCACAGCTGCCTGCACAGCGCCTTTACCCTCCTGCAATCATGGCCTCCAGTTCTTGGCACTAATGAGTCCCTGGGGAGCCTTTCTCAGAAAGAATCCTCACTGAGACCAATCAATACTTCAAAGTACTCTGAGTTCTGGTTTTGACTTCTTGAGAGCTTCACTTCATCTTCTTTAAGAAGTTGAGGTTCAAGGACTCATCAGCTAATACACCCTGGGTCTCATTAAAAAACAGAAAACTCTAACAAGCTCTTTCTCTTCCTGTTTTTTTCTTCAGGTCTTCAAGTCTTGCACAGCTCCTTAGGGTCATTTCCCAGTGTCATTAAAGAAGATTGCGAAATGCATCTAAGAAAAATACATCGTAGTTTAAAGTTTATATTTCAATACTTCTCAGAATCATAGAATGGTTTGTTTTGGAAGGGACCTTAAAGCCCATCCAGTTCCAACGCCCTTGCCTTGGGCAGGAACATTTCCCACTGGTCCAGAGCCTCTCAAGTCCCAGTTTTAGAGTGCAAAGCCATCCTGTTCATTACCACTTCATCATTATAGGGCACAAAACCTGGTATCGGGGCTCAAAGATGCAGTTTCTTTTTCAAAGCAACATTTGTAGGATGCAAAGCTTCTTTTTGAAGCTACAAACTCTCACATAAAGGATCCAACCCCCCCCCCAGCCCCGCCTTACAGTTTGAAGCCTCCATTGGAGCACCCAAAGTCCTGCATTTTTGGCAAGAGCTTCGTTTCTTGGGGTAACAGAGGAATGAAGAGGTTTTTCTCCCTTGCAGGGACAAAAGACTGAACTTGTAGCACCACTCCCATTCCGTTAGTGCCCAAAGTCTCATATTTAGGGGCAAAATCCTTGATTTTAGGGTTCCAGTCTGTCCTTTAACACCCACAGCTTTCTGGGGAGGCCACAGTTACATTTTGAGTATGAACCCTCATTTTTTTTAAATGTCTGAAGATACATTTGATTATCCCAGAGCTTAATTCTTAAGGAGCAAAGTTGATTCTGGATGTTCAAAACCTCAATGTTACAGGACAAAGCCTTATATTTAGGTCATTTCTAGCTTCCAAAGCCTCATTTTCAGGGAACAAAGCTTCATTTTTGGAGTTGTTATCAATTGTGGAAGTCAAAGTCTTAATTTTTAACCTCTCAGGTTAATTTTCAGCCACAAAGCCTTCGTGTTTGGTATCAGAGCATCATTTATGGGAATAAAACTTGAGGTCAGGGCTTACTTATAGGTTCCAAAAGCACATTTTTATCTTCCAAAGCCTCTTTCAAGGAACAAAGCCTCATTTTTAGAATTATCCACGATTCTGATGTCCTAAATCTGCGTTCAGTCTTTCTCCAGGGTGTTTCGGCCCATGGCAGAGAGTTGGACTAGATGGATGTTTGAGGTCCCTTCCATCCTAAGCCATGGGTCTGGCCGTGGCCTCTGTGATGTCATCGTCTGGGATGCTGCCCTGTGTCCTAGGAGACCTCTCTGCTGCCCAGGGCAAGCACCCTCTGCACTCACTCTGCAGGAGGATCTGGAGGAGGCAGGTGGTCTCTGTGCTGGGAGCTGCCTGCGCCTTGTTCTGTGTGTGAGGAACAAAGCAGCTGTGGTTCAGCCATCGCAGTGCCCGGTGCCGGTTCTGCTGGAGAGGAAACTCTGCCCCACGGCCAGGGTAGGTCAGGTCTGTCCGTGCCTGCTTCTGTGCAGTCATTGCTCAGAGTTTAATCTCCATGGCACGACCACCAGTTTTTGAGGGTTCTGTCAGCTCCTGTTCTTGCTCCAGCCTCCAGCTGGAGTTAACTCCATTTCCCACCACTCTCTGGGCCCGGCCAGCCAACCAGTTTTCCACCCAGGAGAGTGTGCACCTCTCCAGGCTAGAGGCTGACAGATTCCTAAGCAGAATGCTGTGAGAATCTCTGTCAAAGGCTTTACTGAAGCCCAGGAAGATACATCCACAGCCTTTCCCTCATCCAGCAGCCAAGTCACTTTGTCATTAAGGTGATCAGATTAGTTTGGCAAGACCTGCCTTTCATGAACCCGTGTTGACTGGGCCTGATCACCCGGTTCTCTTGCATGTGCTTTATGATCGCACTCAAGATCACCTGTTCCATGACTTTCCCTGGCACTGAGGTCAGACTGACAGGCCTGGAGTTCCCTGGATCCTCCCTGCGACCCTTCTTGTAGATGGCACAACATCAGCCCCCAGTCCAGTGTAAGTTCCCCTGGAAGTTCATCATCCCTGGAGGTGTTTAAAAGGCAGGTAGATGAGATGCTTGGGAACATGATTTAGTAGTAGACAGGTATGATTTGAGCTATTGTTCTCTGAGGTCTTTTCAAACCTAATGATTCCAGGATTCTAGGATTCAGTCACATCATCCCCCATCCTCTATAGAAACTGCAGGCTGCCCTGGCCCAGGTGTAGGACTTTGTCCTTGGCCTTGTTGAACCTCATGAAGTTTGCCGAGGCCCATCACTCTCCAACAGGGATCCAGGGCCCCTTCAACCCCCCAAACGGGACCCAGGACACCCAAAATCACCCTAAAGGTATCCAGGACTCCCCCAATCTGCCCTAAAGGGACCTGGGACCCTCCAAAACCTGACCTGGGACTCCCCTGAATCCCCAAAAGAAAAACACAGGACCCTCCCCAAAACCACATCCAAGACTCCCCCAAACCCCACAAAAGAGACCCAGGTCCCATCCATACCCCTCAAAAAGGACCCAAGAACCCTCAATCCCCATCCCTGAAAAGGGTTCAGGACTCCCCCAAACCTCCAAAAGTGATGCAGGGCCCCCTCAAACCCCCAAATGAGACACAGGACACCCCCCTCCCCCCAAAAAAATGGGCTCAGGTTCCACTAAAACACCCTTAAAAGGGACCCATGGTCCCCCCCCAAATCCTTCCCAGGGCCCCCTCAAACGCCCAGATTGTACCTAGGACCCACAAAAGAGATCCACGACCACCCACAACCCCATCAAAATTGACCCAAAGCCCCCCACAAGAAGCCCAGGACCTCACCAAAAAACTCCCTGATGGGACCCAGGACCCTCCTCAAACCTCCAAAAGCGACTCAGGACTCACAACCCTTCCCCCAAAACGTACCCAGGACCCCTGCCAAACCCCCAGAAAGGGATCCAGGACCCCCTCAACCCCCCAAAAAGCTACCCAGGAACCCCTTCCAAACTCCCAGAAAGAGATCCAGTACGCCCTCAACTCCCCCAAAAGGGAACCACGAACCCCCCTAAACATCCCAGATGAGACCCAATGCCCCCCAACCCAATAGAGACCCAGGACCCCTAAACCACCCAAAAGGGGTCCAAAAAGGCCCTGCCCACCAAATGGGACTCAAGACCTCCAAAACCCACCCCCCAAAAGGGACCCAGGAGCCTCCAAACCCCCCAATAATGAATTCAGGACACCTACAATTCTGCCCCACCCCAAAATGTGAACCAGGACCCCACCAGCCTCCCCATAAATGTAGCCAGAACTCTCCCCAAAGGCCCTCAAAAGGGACCCCGGACCCCCTGACATTCCCCCAGATGGCATCCAGGACTGCCCCCTGAAAAGCCCCAAAAGGGGCCCAGGACCCCCTCTAACCAGGGACCCCAACCAAAAGACCAAATAAAGGGACCTAAGACCCCCTCAACCACCCCAAAGGGGACCCAGGACCACCGCAACCCCCAAAAATGGGTCCAGGAACTTCCCAGAAGGACACAGGACTCCCCCAACCGCTGAAAATTTTCCCAGAACCTCCTGAACCACACTCCCCAAATGGGACACAGGAGCCCCAAACCCCCTCCTCAAAATGATCCAGGACCGTCCCCCAAACCCTCCAAAAGGGATCCAAGACACAACTCCACCCCAAAAAGTGACACAGGACGCCGCCATGCTCCCAAAAGGGTCCTAGGCACCACCCGCAAACCCCCAAAGTGGGATGCAGAACCCCCTCAACCCCCAAAAAGGGATCCAGGACTACCCCCAATCTGACCTAAAGGGAAACCTGACCCCTCCAAACCCGACCCAGGACTCCACCAAACCCCTCAAAATGGATCCAAATCTTCACCAAACCCCAAAAAGGACCCACACCTCCCCAAATCCCCAAAACAGAACCAGAAGCCTCTCAATCGCCCCCTCACAAAGGTATCCAGGGTACCCCAAATACCCAAATGGGACCCACAACCTCACAACCCCCCTCCAAAAAGTGACCAAGGACACCCACCAAACCCCAAAAAAGAAATCCAGTACTCCCCCCCCAACCATTGTTATCAGAACATTCCCAAAAAGGAGCAAAGAACCCCTAACACCCCTCCCCTCCCACCAAAAAGGAGGCCCAGGAGCCAAAGAGTGACACAGAAGCCCCCAAACTCCCTACACTGGATTTAGGACACCCCCAACCCCCTGCAAATGGGACCACTAAACCTCCCTAAACCCCAGAAAAGGGATCCGGGAACTCCCCCTCAAACACCCCAAAAGAGTCCATTACCTGCAACTCACCCCAAAAAAGGGATGAACAACCCCCTCTAAACCCCACCAAAAGGAACCCAGGACCCTCCAGACCGCTCCAGATGGAGAAAAGAGAGAAAGTTGGGGAAGAGAGAAGGATGTTGGAGGGGACCATGTCAAAGGCATTACAGAAGTCCAGGTAGATCACAGCCATAGGTTTCAATTAGTGCAATAATCACATTTGTGAATACTCAAATATCATGCAAAGCCTAGGAAGTTTGACCAAGCTCAGAGAACTCAGGCTTTACAGAAGGGCAAGGGGAGTGTGGAAGTGTAGAGAGAAGAGCTCCGGGAGATCAAGGGCTGGTGCCAGGCAGTGCTTCCATGCCAGGATTCTTTTAACCTCCAGCCATGCCTTCAGGAACTGTCCCTGCAAATCCAAAAAGGCCTTGGAGGAAAGCTATTGGGAAACTAAAGGTATTGAATATCCCTTTATTTTATTGAAACACAGAGAGAGAGCAGCTCCTCATTTACACAGTCAAACAGTAAGAAAAGAGGACAGTGAATTCAAAACAGGAAGACAAGATTATTGCAAATGAAAAACCAACGACACCACATAGAGAATCCAGTGTGGGCCTGCTATGAGTTGCATGATAACTGCTATGCAGAAGGTGATGAGCAGTTCATTGCTTCAGAGAACCATCCAGTTATGAGTTTCCAGACGGCATCCTTGAGCTGTTGGTTCCTCAAGCTGTAGATGAGAGGGTTCATTACTGGAGGCACCACTGAGTAGAGAACTGAAACCACAAGATCCACGAGTGGAGAGGATTTGGAGGGGGGCTTCAGGTAGGTAAACATTCCAGTGCTGATAAATAGGGAGACCACAGCCAGGTGAGGGAGACACATGGAAAAGGCTTTGTGCTGTCCTTGATCCAAGGGGATCCTCAGCACAGCCCTGAAGATCTGCACATAGGACACCACAATGAAAAGAAAACAGCCAAAAGATGAACAGGCACTAACACCAAGCAGCTGAAATTCCCTGAGGTAGGAGTGTGAGCAGGAGAGCTTGAGGATGGGGGGGATTTCACAGAAGAACTGTTCTACAGCATTGCCCTGGCAGAGGGGCAGGGAAAATGTATTGGCCGTGTGCAGCAGAGCATTGAGAATCCCAGTGCTCCAGGCAGCTGCTGCCATGTGGACACAAGCTCTGGTGCCCAGGAGGGTCCCGTAGTTCAGGGGTTTGCAGATGGCAACGTAGCGGTCATAGGACATAACTGTGAGAAGATAATATTCTGCACTGAACAAGAACAACACAAAGAATACCTGGGCAACACACCCTGAGTAGGAGATGGTCCTGGTGTTCCAGAGGGAATTGACCATGGATTTAGGGACAGTGGTGGAGATGGAGCCAATATCGAGGAGGGCGAGGTTGAGGAGGAAGAAGTACATGGGGGTTTGGAGGTGGTGATCACAGACGATGGTGGTGATGATGAGGCCGTTGCCCAGGAGAGCAGCCAGGTAGGTGCCCAGGAAGAGCCAGAAATACAAGAGCTGCAGCTCGCGTGTGTCTGCGAATGCCAGGAGGAGGAACTGGGTGATGGAGCTGCTGTTGGACATCTGCTGCCTCTGGATGTGAAGCACTGATCAAAACAAAAATAGAGTGAGAAGTTACGGGAGAATTCCTTAAGTAAAATCAAAGCCTGACACTGTACACTTGCCACTGCTTTTCCATTTTCAGTTGCAGCCCTTCATCCAGCTCTGTGCCTGGAGCCCTGCTTGGTGATGGCTGAAAGTGCTAGGAGGAGCAGGGCCTCTGCCCGCTGGCTGCGAGGAGTCAGCCCTCCTCTGAATCAGGGGGTCATGGGGACAGGGGACACTGCTGGGGTTCAGCTCTGTCCTCTGTAACTGCTCCTGGTGCAAAAGGGCTTGTCAGCATCTGCACTGCCAGGGATGAGGAAGTGAGATGGAAGAAGGCAGGTCTCTCAAGGTTTGGGTATCTTAGAGCTCCTTCTGTAACCTTTGGCACTGTTCTTGGATGGTAGAAAACTTCAACATGCCTGCTGCACTCAGGGAGAACAGAGGGAGTCCTGAGAGGTGAGATCATTGCCTGTGACACAGTGCAGAGGGAGGGGAGCTGCTCTGTCCTATCTTCCTTGAGCTTGAACCTTTCAGAGACAGAGTAATCACATTTTCATATTCACCTTAAAAGCCACCAGGATGTGCAGAAAGCAGATAAACCTTCTGGCCAGCACTGAGTATCTAACCCTTTCTCAAGGTCTCAGAATTCAACTTGCAGACCAGGACACACACAGCTCATTTCACAAACACAACACTCCCCTGGCAGGAGCATCTCTTTGCTTTTCCACAGACATTCAGGTAACACAAATGTGCAATAGGACAGGTTTGCACCCTGGAGGGCTTCTCAGTGCTTGGGAGGACACTTCAAGGAAAGCCAAGTATCCTAATGATGATATCTCAGTACAGAAGAGTCTGTTAATTCCTCAGGAATGCACTGCCCACAGCCCCACAGAGGATCAGTGCCTGACTCTGCAACTCCCATCCCCAGAGAGCCTGGCAGCGAGAACAAGAAAACAACAGCAAGAACAGAGACAGGTAGAGAAACAGGGAGAAGGAGAGTGAGGGTCTGGCTGAAAGAGGCCAGGGCAGAGACAGCTGGGCAGGCAGACAGCTTTCCCCTTCCCGAGCTTTGCTCATCCCCTCCCAGACACCAACCTTGACGTGCAGTTTCTCTCAGCCCCTGGTCACTGGAGAGGGCACTGGAGCTGTGGCTGCAGAGGAGGGGGCTCAGCCTTGGAGCCCAGAGCCCTGAGGGCAGAGGCTTTACAGGGTGGGAGAGGAGACAAGGGAGCTTGCTGAGAGGAAGGGGCTGCACTGCAGGGGATCACACAGAGCTTTCTGCATTTTCACTTGCACAATGCCTCAGTTTATGTTTCCTCTCATCATCTGAAGTTATCCCTTCTGCTGGGGATTTCCTCATAGGAGGTGTTTCCCTGTCCACATCTTCTCCCTGTCAGTGCTCACAGACCCCATCTCGCCCTCTCTTCACACCACTGGCCCTACACAAACCCGCCTGTTTCCCGTGTGAAGCTCTGCACAGGGTCTTGTTTATAAGCAGAAAAGGAGAGGACAGACTGATCCTGATGAGTGCAGCAGAGGTGATGCTGGTGCTGTCCATGAGAGAGGAGCAGCTGGAGACAATTAAGGAGGCTCCTATCAAACCTTCTGATTACTCAAAGAGACAGCTCAGGAGTCGCAGTGATTTTTTTCCAGCATGAGAGTCCCTTGTCCATTTCTCCCCTGAAATACCTCAAGCACAAGAAACAGAAAACACAGACACAGCAAAGTTCTTTAACGTAATCCCTGCCCTGAACTTCCCCTTGAATTGTCCTCTTAGAAATATCATGGGGTGACGTGGAGCAGCGGTGACCCTGGATTTTCTTTTGCTGGAGAAACTGCAAGAGCCCTCCTGACAGATCCCACAGGCTTTGGCTGAGCTGGCTTTAGGAGATCCCTCCAGGAACTGCACCTGCATTGTCCTGCACATAGAGACTCACCTGGAGAAGGATTGTGAAGATTTTCACAAAATGAAGCCTCCTCTTTCCTCCCACTCGACCCTGCCTTTCCCCTCTCTCTGCTCAGTCCTCTCCCCTCACTGCCTGCAGGCAGTGCCCTCAGCCCTGCTGGGCTTTGCAGAGGAGTTGCTCCAGGACAGACCTGCCTCTTTTATGAACTACCCTCTTGTTATGAGCTCATTCTGTGCCAGGAGCCCAGCCCAGCTCAGAAGCAGAGGAGCAGCCTAAGGCAGTGATTTCTCTGCCCCCTCTGGGCTCCCTCGAGGTGTCCCTGGGCCTCCAGGGGAATCTGCTGAGAAACAGGCTGAACCGGTCCTTGATGTTCCCTCCCTCAGCCAGGGGGAGATACTGTCCTGCATTGTCATTGCTCCTGTTGGAAAAACAGCTGGGCATGAGAATAACTGTTTTTGCCCCATCGTTTAACAGGACCCCAGGAAGGGGACAAGGAATGATCTCATTTCTCCAAGCCCTTCCATAAAGAGAATTTAGGCTTTTCTTCCCTGGCCTTTAGACCTGTGGTTGGAAAGACACTCAGCTCTCTTCTGTCCCAGCCCAGTATCTGCTTTATGTAAACACTTTCTGCACATGGGGTCTTGGACGCTTGGTTTCCTGATGTCAAGGATGAGCTTGGCTGGTGCCACAGCTGCAGGGCTTCAGCCCCAGTGGGCAGCAATGCCCTCAGCCAGGGGCACAGGTAAGAGGAGTTGGAGCTGTTCCTGTGGGAGACAGAGCTGGGACATGGTCACGGAGCTCAAGACAGATGGGCTTCTCAGACGGCATCCTCCAAGCTCAGCGAAGGTCAAGATTGTGATTCAGTCTCAACCACAAAGTCTGTTCAGGTGCCCCATGATGAGGTTTTGTTTGCTTCAGGAACAGTTAAAAAAAAACCCAAACCCACAACATTTTATGTTCTTTTCAGAAATGATCAGTGGATGAGCAGGGAAGCTAAAGGCTGTGCCCCAGACCATGTCCCCTCAGATTCCATTTCTGGGTGTCTGAAGGAGAAGAGATCTGCATTTGCTTGGGTAGATTGTGTCCCACCACCCTTCCACGACGCAGCCCTTTTATGACCCCACACTTCTATGACCTGATACTTCTCTGACCTTTCTCATCTATGACCAGACGCTTATATGAGCCATGTTTTCTATGACCAAGACTTTCTGTGACCTGAGCCATTTGACCTCACTCTAATGACTCTTCTATGAGTTGATGCCTGTATTACCCTTCTATGACTCTTAGGACTTGAGTCCCCTATGTCCTGACTCTTCTGTGTCCCTTTTATGACTTCACACTTGTGTGACCCATCACTTCTATGACCCTACCTTTTTGCAACCCATCTCCTCTAAGAGCCTTCTATAACCCAATGCTTCTATAACACGTCTTCTGTGACTCTTCTTTGACCTGTCTCTCAAATTATCAGACCCTACTGTGACTCAGGCATTCTATGACCTTCCATGACTTCAGTATTCTCTGACTCTTCTATGACATGATTTTCTATGGCCCAATTCTTCTATGACTCTTCGTTAACACCAATTATCTTTGTCCTGATTCTTCTATGACCTGACTCTTCCAAAGCGTCACTCTTCTATCAACCAGCTCTTCTATGAACCAATTAACTGGCCCTTCTATGATGTCATTCCTGTATGACATGACTCGCATATGAGCTGCCAGGTGCCTCTTGTATGACTTGACACTTCTAGGACCCAACAATTCTATGACCCTTCTAAAACCTAATGCTTCTATTCCCTGACAATTCGATGTCACACACTTTCTGCAATCGTACTCTTCTATGAGCTTTCTAGGACCCATCTCTTGTAGGAATCAACTCTTCTACCACTCCATTCTTCCATGTCACCACTCTTCTAAAACACAAGCCTTCTATGAGTCGATCCTTCCAAGAGTCAAGCCTTTTATGATCCAATTCATCTATAATCCTTCTATGACTTCCTATGACTTGAGTCCTCTATGATCTGAATAACCTATGACCTAATAATTTTATGACCTGACCCTTCTATGACCTGACTCTTCAATGTCTCTTCAATGACCAAACCCTTCTATTACCCGAATAAACTCTCATGTTTCTATGACCTGAGACTCTTTTATGGATCTTCTATGACTGAAACCTTCTACTATTCCTCTATACCTGACATAGTTAACTCAACCCTTCTGTCACCCAACTCTTATATGACCAGACCCTTCCATGATTCAAGCCTTCTATGACACAAAACTCCATTCGATGAACTGACTGTTGTCTGATTGTTCCGTGATGCTACTTTCCATGACCTGACTCTTCTATGAACTTTCTGTGACCAGACTCTTCCATGAAATGACTCATTTAAAACTCTTCCATGACTCAACCCTTCTCTGAACGAACCCTTTGGTGACCGTTCTATGAACAAACTCTCCTAAATCCCAACTAAACTCACACATCTATGACTTGATTCTTCCAAGGCTTGAATATTCTGTGACCCTTTCATGACCTTAATCATCTACGAGTCAGTTCAGCTATGAGAATACCACAACCCAACTCTTCTACGACTGTGCTTCTCTGTTACTCCTCTATGACTCAAACCTTCTATCACCTGACTCTTCTCACACCCAAGATTTCTGTCACTCTTTTAGGATCCAACATTTTATGAGCCTAACCTTCTAGGACCCAACTCTTATACAACTGCATGTAGCTGTGTGAGAGCCTTGGCGTCTCCCATAACTCTACAGACCTCTGTTTGAAATGACAAACTGCTCCCAGTTTGATTTGGCCATGTGAGAATGTTCATGACACAGATGTCATTGCAGTCAAAGCCAGATCTGCCTGCCCAGGGCCTGGGGGTCAGGGCTTGGCCTTTCTGCTTAACCAAGCAAACCCAGGCTTCTCTCAGCATCACAGCTGCCTGCACAGTGCCTTTACACTCCTGCAATCATGGCCTCCAATTCTTGGCACTAATGAGTCCCTGGGGAGCCTTTCTCAGGAAGAATCCTCACTGAGACCAATCAATACTTCAAAGTACTCTGAGTTCTGCTTTTGACTTCTTGAGAGCTTCACTTCATCTTCTTTAAGAAGTTGAGGTTCAAGGACTCATCAGCTAATGCACCCTGGGTCTCATTAAAAAACAGAAAACTCTAACAAGCTCTTTCTCTTCCTGTTTTTTTCTTCAGGTCTTCAAGTCTTGCACAGCTCCTTAGGGTCATTTCCCAGTGTCATTAAAGAAGATTGCGAAATGCATCTAAGAAAAATACATCGTAGTTTAAAGTTTATATTTCAATACTTCTCAGAATCATAGAATGGTTTGTTTTGGAAGGGACCTTAAAGCCCATCCAGTTCCAACGCCCTTGCCTTGGGCAGGAACATTTCCCACTGGTCCAGAGCCTCTCAAGTCCCAGTTTTAGAGTGCAAAGCCATCCTGTTCACTACCACTTCATCATTATAGGGCACAAAACCTGGTATCGGGGCTCAAAGATGCAGTTTCTTTTTCAAAGCAACATTTGTAGGATGCAAAGCTTCTTTTTGAAGCTACAAACTCTCACATAAAGGATCCAACCCCCCCCCCACCCCCGCCTTACAGTTTGAAGCCTCCATTGGAGCACCCAAAGTCCTGCATTTTTGGCAAGAGCTTCGTTTCTTGGGGTAACAGAGGAATGAAGAGGTTTTTCTCCCTTGCAGGGACAAAAGACTGAACTTGTAGCACCACTCCCATTCCGTTAGTGCCCAAAGTCTCATATTTAGGGGCAAAATCCTTGATTTTAGGGTTCCAGTCTGTCCTTTAACACCCATAGCTTTCTGGTTAGGCCACAGTTACATTTTGAGTATGAACCCTCATTTTTTTTAAATGTCTAAAGATACATTTGATTATCCCAGAGCTTAATTTTTAAGGAGCAAAGTTGATTCTGGATGTTCAAAACCTCAATGTTACAGGACAAAGCCTTATATTTAGGTCATTTCTACCTTCCAAAGCCTCCTTTTCAGGGAACAAAGCTTCATTTTTGGAGTTGTTATCAATTGTGGAAGTCAAAGTCTTAATTTTTAACCTCTCAGGTTAATTTTCAGCCACAAAGCCTTCGTGTTTGGTATCAGAGCATCATTTATGGGAATAAAACTTTAGGTCAGGGCTTACTTATAGGTTCCAAAAGCACATTTTTATCTTCCAAAGACTCTTTCAAAGAACAAACCCTCAATTTTAGAATTATCCAAATTTGGATGTTCCAAATCCTCGTTCAGTGTCTCTCAGGGTGTTTCTGCCCATGGCAGGGGGTTGGACTAGATGGATGTTTGAGGTCCCTTCCAACCCAAACCATGGGTCTGGCTATGGCCTCTGTGATGTCATCCTCTGGGATGCTGCCCTGTGTCCTAGGAGACCTCTCTGCTGTCCAGGGCAAGCACCCTCTGCACTCACTCTCCAGGAGGATCTGGAGGAGGCAGGTGGTCTCTGTGCTGGGAGCTGCCTGCGCCTTGTTCTGTGTGTGAGGAACAAAGCAGCTGTGGTTCAGCCATCGCAGTGCCCGGTGCCGGTTCTGCTGGAGAGGAAACTCTGCCCCATGGCCAGGGTAGGTCAGGTCTGTCTGTGCCTGCTTCTGTGCAGTCATTGCTCAGAGTTTAATCTCTGTGGCATGACCTCCAGTTCTTGAGGGTTCTGTCAGCTCCTGTTCTTGCTCCAGCCTCCAGCTGGAGTTAACTCCATTTCCCACCACTCTCTGGGCCCGGCCAGCCAGCCAGTTTTCCACCCAGGAGAGTGTGCACCTCTCCAGGCCAGAGGCTGACAGATTCCTAAGCACAATGCTGTGAGAATCTCTGTCAAAGGCTTTACTGAAGCCCAGGAAGATACATCCACAGCCTTTCCCTCGTCCAGCAGCCGATTCACTTTGTCATATAAGGCATTCAGGTTAGTTTGGCAAGACCTGCCTTTCATGAACCCGTGTTGACTGGGCCTGATCACCCGGTTCTCTTGCACGTGCTTCATGATCACACTCAAGATGACCTGTTCCATGACTTTCTCTGGCACTGAGGTCAGACTGACAGGCCTGGAGTTCCCTGGATCTTCCCTGTGACCCTTCTTGTAGATGGCACAACATCAGCCCCCAGTCTAGTGTAAGTTCCCCTGGAAGTTCATCATCCCCTGGAGATGTTTAAAAGGCAGGTAGATGAGATGCTTGGGAACAAGATTTAGTAGTAGAAAGTTATGATTGGAGCTATTGTTCTCTGAGGTCTTTTCAAACCTAATGATTCTATGATTCAATCACATCATCCCCCATCCTCTATAGAAACCGCAGGCTGCCCTGGCCCAGGTGTAGGACTTTGCACTTGGCCTTGTTGAACCTCATGAAGTTTGCCGAGGCCCATCACTCTCCAACAGGGATCCAGGGCCCCTTCAATCTCCCAAACGGGACCCAGGGCCCCCCAAATCCCCCTAAGGGTATCCAGGACTCCCCAAATCTTCACTAAAGGGACACAGAACCCTCCAAAACCTGACCTGGGACTCCCCTGAATCCCCTCCAAAGAAAGAACACTGGACTCCCTCCTAATGGGACCCAGGACTCCCCTAAACCCCAAAACCAGATCCAAGACTCCCTCAAATCCCACAAAAGTGAACCAGGTCCCGTCCATACCCTTCAAAAAGGACCCAAGACCCCTCAATCTTCACCCCTGAAAAGGGATTCAGGACTCCCACAAACCTCCAAAAGTGATCCAGGACCCCCTCAAACCCCCAAATGGGACCCAGTACCCAGGACACTCCCCCCAAAACGGACCTAGAACCCACTAAAACAACTTTAAGAGGTACTCAGGATCCCCCATCAAACCCCTCCCAGGGCCCCCTCAAATGCCCAAAAGGAATCCAGGACCCACAAAAGGGATCCATGATCACCCCCAACCCCCTCAAAATTGACCCAAACCCCCCCACACGGGACCCAGGACCTCACCAAAACACTCCCAGATGGGACCCAGGACCCTCCCCAAACCTCCGAAAGGGACCCAGGACACACAAGCCCTCCTGCAAAAGGTACCCAGGACCCCTGCCAAACCCTAAGAAAGGGATTCAGGACCCCCTCAACCCCCAAAAAAGGTACCCAGGACCCCCTCAACTCCTAGAGAAAGGAACTCAGGAACCCCCCTAAACATCCTTGATGAGACCCAATACTCCCCCCACCATAGGGACCAGGAACTCTAAAACCCCCAAAAGGGATACAAAACAGCCCAAGCCACCAAATGGGACCCAGGAACCCCGTAATCAACTTCCCAAAAGGGACACAGGTGCCCCCAACCCCCTCAAAATGAATTCAAGACCCCCAAAATTCTGCCCCACTCCCCCAAAATGTGAACCAGGACTGCCCACAATCTCCCCATAAATGTAGCCAGGACTCTCCCCAAAGCCCCTCAAAAGGGACCCAGGACTCCCCGAGATCCCCTCACATGGCATCCAGGACTGCCCCCTACAGATCCCCAAAAGGGACGCAGGACATCCTCGAACCAAGGACCCCACCCCAAAGAACTGAAAAAAGGACTCGTGAAACCCCCCAGCTGCCCCAAAAGGGAACCAGGACCCCCTCTAACCAAGGACCCTGCCCAAAAGTCCTGAAAAATGGACCTAAGACATCCCCAGCCAATCCAAAGGGGACCCAGGACCCCCACAACCCCCCAGAAAGGATCCTGGAGCTTCCCAAAAGGACACAGGACTCCCCTAACCTCTGAAAACTTACCCAGAACCTCCTAAAACACACCCTCCTTTGGGACAGTAGAGTCCCAACCCCGTCCCCCAAGAACCCATCCAGGACCCTCTCCCAAACCCTCAAAAAGGGATCCAGGACATAACTCCACCCTCAAAAGTGACATAGGACACAACACATGCTCCCAAAAGGGACCATGGGCACCCAACAGCAAACCCCCAAAAGGGACCGTGAACCGCCTGAATCCCTCCAAAAGAAACCTACAACACCCCAAAAGGGATCCAGGACCCCCTCAACCCTAAAAATCTGATGCAGAACCCGCTCAACCCCCAAAAAGGGTTGCAGGACCTCCCAAAACCACTACTAAAGGGATCCAGGACTCCCCCAGGCTGAACTAAAGGGAATCTGGACCCCTCCAAACCCGACCCAGGACTCCACCAAACCCCCCAAAATGCATCCAAATCTCCCCCAGATCCTAAAAAAGAGACCCACCTCCCCCTAAACCCCCAAAAGAGACCCAGGAGACCCTCAATCCCCCACTCACAAAGGTATCCAGGATACCCCAAATACCCAGATGGGACCCACAACCCCATAAACCCCCCTCCAAAAAGGGACCAAGGACCCCCACCAAACCCCCAGAAAGAGATCTAGTACTCCCCCCCAACCATTGTTATCAGAACATCCCTAAAATAACCCCCAACACTACACAATAAGAGACCCAGCAGTTCCAGAGTGACACAGAAGTCCTTCAAATCCCTAAACTGGATTTAGGACACCCCCAACCCCCTGCAAATGGGACCATAAATCCTTCCTAAACCCCCAAAAGGGATCCGGGAACTCAACTGTGAACACCCGGCAAGAGTCCATTACCAGGGACCTACTCTTAAAAGGGACCAAAAACCCCCTCTAAACCCAAACAAAAGGAACCCAGGACCCCCCCGTCCTCCCTAAAGGGAGAAAAGAGAGAAAGTTGAGGAAGAGAGAAGGATGTTGGGGGGGACTGTGTCAAAGGATTTACAGAAGTCCAGGTAGATCACAGCCATAGGTTTCAATTAGTGTAATAATCACTATTTTGAATACCCAAATATGATGTAAACCCTAGGAAGTTTGACCAAGCTCAGAGAACTCAGGCTTTACAGAAGGGCTAGTGGTGTGTGGAAGTGTAGAGAGAACAGCTCTGGGAGATCAAGGGCTGGTGCCTGGCAGGGCTTCCATGCCAGGATTCTTTTAACCTCCAGCCATGCCTTCAGGAACTGTCCCTGCAAATCCAAAATGGCCTTAGAGGAAAGATACTGGGAAACTAAAGGTATTGAATATCCCTTTATTTTATTGAAACACAGAGAGAGAGCAGCTCCTCATTTACACAGTCAAACAGTAAGAAAAGAGGACAGTGAATTCAAAACAGGAAGACAAGATTATTGCAAATGAAAAACCAACAACACCACACAGAGAAGCCAGTGTGGGCCTGCTATGAGTTGCATGATAACTGCTATGCAGAAGGTGATGAGCAGTTCATTGCTTCAGAGAACCATCCAGTTATGAGTTTCCAGACGGCATCCTTGAGCTGTTGGTTCCTCAAGCTGTAGATGAGGGGGTTCAGTGCTGGAGGCACCACTGAGTACAGAACTGACACCACAAGATCCATGAGTGGAGAGGATTTGGAGGGGGGCTTCAGGTGGGAAAACATTGCAGTGCTGATAAATAGGGAGACCACGGCCAGGTGAGGGAGACACATGGTGAAGGCTTTGTGCGGTCCCTGATCCAAGGGGAACCTCAACACAGCCCTGAAGATCTGCACATAGGACAACACAATGAAAACAAAACACCCAAAATATAAACAGGCACTAACACCAAGCAGCTGAAATTCCCTGATATAGGAGTGTGAGCAGGAGAGCTTGAGGATCTGAGGGATTTCACAGAAGAACTGTTCTACAGCATTGCCCTTGCAAAGTGGCAGTGAGAATGTATTGGCCGTGTGCAGCAGAGCATAGAGAAACCCAGCGCCCCAGGCAGCTGCTGCCATGTGGACACAAGCTCTGCTGCCCAGGAGGGTCCCATAGTGCAGGGGTTTGCAGATGGCAACGTAGCGGTCGTAGGACATGACAGTGAGAAGAGAATATTCTGCACCCAGCAAGAACAACAAAAGAATACCTGGGAAACACACCCTGAGTAGGTGACGGTCCTGGTGTTCCAGAGGGAATTGACCATGGATTTAGGGACAGTGGTGGAGATGGATCCAATATCGAGGAGGGCGAGGTTGAGGAGGAAGAAGTACATGGGGCTGTGGAGGTGGTGGTCAGAGGCGATGGTGGTGATGATGAGGCCGTTGCCCAGGAGGGCAGCCAGGTAGATGCCCAGGAAGAGCCAGAAGTGCAAGAGCTGCAGCTCCCGTGTGTCTGCGAATGCCAGGAGGAGGAACTGGGTGATGGAGCTGCTGTTGGACATCTGCTGCCTCTGGATGTGAAACACTGATCAAAACAAAAATAGAGTAAGATGTTATGGGAGAATTCTTTAAGTAAAATCAAAGCTTGACACTGTACATTTGCCACTGCTTTTCCATTTTCAGTTGCAGCTCCTCATCCAGCTCCATGCCTGGAGCCCTGCTTGGTGATGGCTGAATGTGCTGGGAGGAGCAGGACCTCTGCCCGGTGGCTGCGAGGAGCCAGCCCTGCTCTGCATCAGGGGGTCATGGGGACAGGGGACACTGCTGGGGTTCAGCTTTGTCCTGAGGAACTGCTCCTGGTGCAAAAGGGCTTGTCAGCATCTGCACTGCCAGGGATGAGGAAGTGAGATGGAAGAAGGCAGGTCTCTCAAGGTTTGGGTATCTTAGAGCTCCTTCTGTAACCTTTGGCAGTGTGGTGGATGGTAGAAACCTTCAACATCCCTGCTGCACTCAGGGAGAACAGAGTGAGTCCTGAGAGGCGAGATCATTGCCTGTGACACAGTGCAGAGGGAGGGGAGCTGCTCTGTCCCATCTGCCTTTAGATTGCACCTGTCTGAGACAGAGTAATCACAATTTCGTATTCACCTTAAAAGCCAGCAGGATGTGCAGAAAGCAGATAAACCTTCTGCCAATCACTGAGTATCTAACCCTTTCTCAAGGTCTCAGCATTCCACTTTCAGCCCAGGACACACACAGCTCGATTCACAAACACAAAATCCCACACACTCCCCCCCCCGCCCCCCGCCCCTTCCCGGTCAGGAACATCTCTTTACATTTCCACAGACATTCAGGTAACTCAAAGCTGCAATAGGACAGGTTTGCACCCTGGAGGGCTTCTCAGTGCTTGGGAGGACATTTCAAGGAAAGCCAAGTGTCCTAATGATGAGATCTCAGTACAGAAGAGTCTGTTAATTCCTCAGGAATGCACTGCCCACAGCCCCACAGAGGATCAGTGCCTGACTCTGCAACTCCCATCCCCAGAGAGCCTGGCAGTGAGAACAAGAAAACAACAGCAAGAACAGAGACAGGTAGAGAAACAGGGAGAAACAGAGTGAAGGTCTGTCTGAGAGAGGCCAGGGCAGAGGCAGCTGGGCACACAGACAGCGTTCCCCTTCCCCAGCTGTGCTCATCCCCTCCCAGACACCAACCTTGACGTGCAGTTTCTCTCAGTCCCTGTGCTCTGGAGAGGGCACTGGAGCTGTGGCTGCAGAGGATGGGGCTCAGCCTGGGAGCCCAGAGCCCTGAGGGCAGAGGCTTTACAGGGTGGAAGAGGAGGCAGGGGGCTTGCTGAGAGGAAGGGGCTGCACTGCAGGGGATCACACAGAGCTTTCTGCATTTTCACTTGCACAACGCCTCAGTTTTATGTTTCCTCTCATCATCTGAAGTTATCCCTTCTGCTGGGGATTTCCTCATAGGAGGTGTTTCCCTGTCCCACATCTTCTCCCTGTCAGTGCTCACAGACCCCATCTCACCCTCTCTTCACGCCACTGGCCCTACACAAACCCGCCTGTTTCCCGTGTGAAGCTCTGCACAGGGTCTTGTTTATAAGCAGAAGAGGACAGGACAGACTGAGCCTGATGGGTGCAGCAGAGGTGATGCTGGTGCTGTCCATGAGAGAGGAGCAGCTGGAGACAATTATGAAAGCTCCTATCAAACCTACTGATTACTCAAAGACACAGCTCAGGAGTGTCAGTGGTTTTTTTTCTATCATGAGAGTCCATTGTCCATCTCTCCCCTGAAATACCTCAAGTGCAAGAAACAGAAAACACAGACATAGCAAAGTTCTTTATCTTTAACGTACTCCCTGTCCTGATCTTTCCCTTGAATTGTCCTCTTAGGAATATCATGGGGTGATGTGGAGCAGCGGTGACCCTGTTTTTCCTTCTCGCTGGAGAAACTGCAAGAGCCCTCCTGACAGATCCTCAGGCTCTGGCTGTGCCGGCGTTAGGAGATCCCTCCAGGAACTGCACCTGCATTGACCTGCACCCAGAGACTCACCTGGAGAAGAACTGTGAAGACTTTCTCGAAATGAAGCCTCCTCTTTCCTCCCACCCCACCCTGCCTTTCCCCTCTCTCTGCTCCCTCCTATCCCTTCTCTCTCTGAAATAATGTCTTCCAATTCTCAGCTCTAATGAGTCCCTGGGGAGGCTTTGCTACTAAGCATCCTCACTGAGACCAATTAATACTTCAAGGTACTCTGAGTTATGCTTTTGACTTCTTGAGAGCTTCACTCATTATTCTCCAAGAAACTGAGGTTCAAGGACTCATCAACAAGTCCACCCTGCATCTCATTAAAGCCCAGGAAGCCTTAACGAGCTCTTTCTCTGCCTGGAGATTTCTTCAGGTCTTCAAGCCTTGCACAGCTCCTTGGAGTCATTTCCCAGTGTGGTTAAAGAGGAAGATTTCAAAGTGCACCTAAGAAAAATATATTTTAGTTTAAACTTTGTATTTCTATACTTGTCAAAATCATAGAAAGATTTAATTTAAAGGGACTTTAAAGGCCATCCAGTTCCTACCCCCTCTGCCATGGGCAGTGACACCTCCCACTAACCAGGCTTCTCAAGGCCCCATTCAACCTGGTCTTGAGCACCTCCAGGGAGGGGACATCCACAGCTTCCCTGGGCCACCTGGGCCATTAACTCACCACCTTCTTTGTGAATGATTTCTTCCTGATGTCTAATCTAAATCTTCCCCCTTCCATTTTAAAGCTATTCCCCCTTATCTTATCATTCCATGTCCTTGGACAGAGACCCTCTTTACATTCTTGTCATCAAATTCAGGTACTGGAAAGCCACTCTAATGTCTCCTGGAAGCCTTCTCTTCTCCAAGCTGAGGATTTTCCAAGAGACAAGCAATATTTCATTGGAAAATCTCTTTTGCAATGGCCTCCACCCAGGTCCATCTCCTCAGGGCACTCCTCAGCCGGCAAGGTTCCTGCCCATGCTGATCCATGTAAAAAAATTTTGACTTGTCAGCTGAGCTGCAAAATAGTATAATAGGTAAAAGAGAATAGATAAAAAGTAATGTAAATGGAAAACAAAGCACTTGCCACCTCTCTCAGAAGACTGAAACTCCACCAGTCTACCATCACCCATCACCTCTAATGATAAAACTCTCTACATATTTCTTCTTCTGCCACAGCTTTTATCACTTATTGTTGCATCTATGTTATGGGATCTCTCTCTGCTCAGCCAGGGTCAGCTGTCCTCACTGTGTCCCCCTGACAACTTCTTCCCCACCTCAGCTCACTGGAAGGAGCAGAGGGAGCAACCCATGACCCTGGGAAAAGGAGACAATCACTGCCCTCACTCTTCTGGCACCAGGATGATGCCACAGGACCCAGTGAGTCTCACATTTCAAAAGGAAAGTGGAGAAACTGGAGAGGATCTGGAGGAGGTCTGGCAGGATGGAGTTAGGAGCCACAAGCATGAGGGGTGAGGGCACACTTTGTTCTTTTGGAGGAGGATTGGGCCAACTTGCTAAGTGGGTCTCTACATCTTATGCTCATAGTAAAATTGAGGGAAGAAGAGATCTCAGGTGATCTCTAGTCCAATGCCAGCTCCATGCAGGCCCTGCTCTGAGGTCAGACCAGGCTGCTCAGTCCATGTCAGCATCCACAGAGAGATTTTAGACATCAACAAGGCACCGAGGCCATGATTAAATGAAAGGATTTTGTGATTTGACCAGCACCATGGACACAGCTATCGGTCGGCCACAGCTCCTGTGACACCTGGGAACATCCTCCTTCTTGTCCAGAGGAGTGGGATCCTTCTGGGATGGGCAGGATGGGAAATGCCTTTGTGTGAGTGCAGTGCAGCCCCAGACGAGGCTCCAGGGCAGCGGGTGATTCTCCACCCACGGGGGTTCAAACCAAGAAGATTTGATGCCTCAGGACATTCTGTGCAGGAGGCTGGGCTGGGGGAGCCCAGAGGCTTTTCAGCCTCAATGGGCCCAGATCTTTCCTTTTTTTCCAGAACCCTGGTTCCAAGCATGGGGCTGGGGGAGGCGGAACCTGCCCTTTGGGTCACAAAACTTCATTTTAGGGTACAGACTCTCCTTGGTGAGTTCCAACCCTTCTTTTTTATCTTTAATGACTCATTTTAAGGGCCAGAGCACAACTTTTAAAACACAAAGTCTGGTTTTCAATGTCCACAGCCTCTGTTTTAGAGACAAAAACCTCAAACATGGATAAAAAGCTCACTTTTAGCTCCCAAAGTTTCCTTTTCAGGGAATAATGCCTCATGTTATAATCAAGTCCTCAATTGTGAGGGCTCAAATCCTCATTTTGAGCCTCTCAAGTCCCAGTTTTAGGGTGCAAAGCCATCCTTTTCACTACCACTTCATGATTATAGGGAACAAAACCTGATATCGGGGGTCAAAGATGCAATTTCATTTTCAAAGCACCATTTGTAGGATGCAAATCTTCTTTTTGAAGCTCCAGACTCTCACAGAAAGTTTTAACAGCCATAGCCTTCTGGGGAGACCACAGTTACATTTTGAGTCAGAACCCACATTTTTTTTTATGTCTAAAGATACATTTTATTATCCCAGAGCTTAATTTTTAAGGAGCAAAGTTGATTCTGGATGTTCAAAACCTCAATGTTACAGGACAAAGCCTTATATTTATCTCATTTCTAGCTTCCAAAGCCTCCTTTTCAGGGAACAAAGCTTCATTTTTGGAGTTGTTTGCAATTGTGGAAGTCAAAATCTTAGTTTTTAACCTCTCAAGTTAATTTTCAGCCACAAAGCCTTCGTGTTTGGTATCAGAGCATCATTTCTGGGAATAAAACCTGAGGTCAGGGCTTACTTATAGGTTCCAAAAGCACATTTTTATATTCCAAAGCCTCTTTCATGGAACAAACTTTCATTTTTAGAATTATCCACAATTTTGATGTCCCAAATCCTCGTTCAGTGCCTCTCCGGGTGTTTCTGCCCATGGCAGGGGGTTGGACTAGATGGATGTTTGAGGTCCCTTCCAACCCAATCCATGGTTCTGGCCACCGGTTAAGACTGCTTAAGTCTGGTATAGGATGGTTAAGGCTGGTATAAGCTGGTTTAGACTGGTTTAGACTGGTTAAGTCTGGCTAAGTCTGCCATAAGGTGGTTGAGGCTGGTATAAGCTGGTTTAGACTGGTTTAGACTGGTTAAGACTGGCTAAGTCTGCTATAATGTGGTAAGGGCTGGAATATGGCTGTTGAGACTAGTTTAGACTGGTTAAGTCCAATATAAGTGGGTTAAGGCTTTTAAAAGCCGTTTTAGACAGTCTAAGTCTGGTATAAGTCAGTTAAGGCTGGAATATGGCAGTTTAGACTGTTTTAGACTGCTTAAGTCTGTTATAGAGTGGTTAAGGCTGGAATAAGCTGGTTTAGATTGATTTAGACTGGTTTAGACTGGTTAAGCCCGGTATAAGGCGGTTAAAGGTGGTATAAGCCGGTTTAGACTGGCTAAGCCTGGTATAAGGTGGTTAAGGCTGGAATATGGCAGTTTAGACTGGTTTAGACTGATTCAGTCTGCTATAAGGCAGTTATGTCTGGTTATGGATTTTTGAAATGGTTTAGACTGCTGAAGTCTGGGAGATATTTGTTAAGTATGGCAAAAGTCAGTTTAGACTGTGTTTGACTGGTAAATTTTGCTATAAGGCGGTGAAGGCTGGTATAAGCCAGTTTAGACTGGTTAAGACTGGCTACGTCTGGTATAAGGCCTGGTCTGACATGCGTCGTGCTGGGAGGGAGCCAGACCTGCCCTCAGATTTTTCTTCCCCAGGCTCACTGCTCAGCTCCGCAGTTCATTCATTCTGGCACCCAAAAGCATTTCCAAGCCACAATCCCATAACTGACAACTCCTTTTTCCCCAGCTCTAATCAATTCCCCTCAGAAAGAGGGAGTCACAAACAAGCCGTTGACAACACCCTCAAGGATCCCACTCAGCCCACCTTCTGTCAAGGGACGCGGGCTCTCTTCAGCCAGACTGGGGCACGGGCGTCAAACCATGAAGCCCAGCTGGCTGAGAGATGCAACCAACAGGGTCCCCAGCCCCACAAGTGACTCCTCCTGCCCCACAAGTGGCTCCTCCTTCCACAGGAGCGATGGGGCAGGGTGTTAGAGGGCCCTGTTCATGCCCCCTGCCCCATGAATGCTCTTTCCCCTAGTGGCAGCCCTCAGGTGTCCCCGGCTCCTGGGACGGACACCAGGTCAACCCTGCACCAGCGCTGCTGTGCCGAGTCCAACACGGGTAGACCTGGCACCCGGAATCGGGTAGACCTGACGGCTACTCACCACGGCAGGTAGACCTGGCAGCCAGAAGCCGGGAAGTGGCTGAAGTCTGCTTAGTCAGTCACTTCTCTCAATTTGGGTAAAACGCACAAGACGGTAAAGTCTGCTTAAGTCTGGTTCATTCACTTAAGTCTGGTTAAGGTTGGAATATCGTGGTTTAGACCAGTTTAGACTGGTTAAGCCTTATATTAGGTGGTTTAGACTGGAATGTACTGGTTAAGTCTGGTATAAGGCAATTAAGGCTGGTATATCTGGTTTAGACTGGCTAAGTCTGGTATAAGGTGGTTAAGGCTGGAATATGGTGGTTTAGAATGGTTTAGACTGCTAAGTCTGGTATAGGGCTGCTAAAGCTTGTAGAAGCCGGTTTAGACTGGTTTAGAATGGTTAAGATTGGTTAAGTCTGCTATAAAGAGGTAAAGGCTGGTATAAGCTGGTTAAGTCTGGCTAAGGCTGGTATAAGGCGGTTAAGGCTGGAATATGATGGTTTAGACTGGTTTAGACTTGTTAAGTCTAGTATAAGGTGGTTAATGCTGGAATATGGCAGTTTAGAGTGGTTTAGAGTGGTTAAGATAGGGTAAATATGCTATAAGGCCATAAAGAATGGTATAAGGCTTTTAAGAAAGGCTAAGTCTAGTATAAGGCATTTAAGGCTATAATATGGTGGTTTAGACAGGTTTAGAATGGTTAAGTCTGCTATACGATGGTTAAGGCTGGCATAAGCTTGTTTAGACTGGTTAAGTCTGGTTAAGTCTGGTATAAGACAGTTCCGGCAGGTATAAGCCGGTTTAGACTATCTAAGTCTGGTATAAGGCGGTTAAGGCTGGAATATGGTGGTTTAGACTGGTTTAGTCTTTTTAAGTCCGGTATAAGGCAGTAAAGCCTGGTATAAGCTAGTTAAGACTGCCTAAGGCTTGTATAATGCGGTTAAAGCTGGAATATGGCAGTTTAGAGTGGTTTAGACTTCTTAAGGCTGGTATAGGGCCATTAAGGTTGGTATAAGCCAATATAGACTGGTTTAGACTGGTTAAGAATGGTTAAGTCTGCTATAAAGAGGTAAAGGCTGGTATTAGCTTGTTAAGACTGGCTAAGTCTAGTATAAAACGGTTAAGGCTGGAATATGGCAGCTTAGACAGGTTTAGACTGGTTAAGTGTGGTATAAGCCGGTTTAGACTGGCTAAGTCTGTTATAACGCGTTTAAGGCTGGAATATGGCGGTTTAGACTGGTTAAGACTGGTATAGGGTGGTAAAGCCTGGTATAAGCCGAATTAGACTAGTGTAGATAGGTTTAGATGGTTAAGTCTGGTATAAGGCGGTTAAGGCTGGAATATAGCGGTTTAGATTGGTTTAGACTGCCTAAGTTTGGTATATTGCGGTTAAGGCTGTTATAAGCCAGTTTAGCCTGGCTAAGTCTGGTATAAGACTGTTAAGGCTGGAATACGGTGGTTTAGTGTGGTTTAGACTGCTTAAGGCTGGTATAGGGCAGTTAAGGCTGGTATAAGCCAGTTTAGACTGGTTTAGACTGGTTAAGAATGGTTAAGTCAGCTATAAGTAGGTAAAGGCTGGTATTAGCGGGTGAAGACTAGCTAAGTAGTATAAGGTAGTTAAGGCTGGAATATGGCGGTTAGACTGGTTTAGAGTGGTTAAGTCTGGTATAGGGTGGCTAAGGCTGTTATAAGCCAGTTTAGAAAGGTTTAGATTGGTTAAGAGTGGTTAAGACTAGTGAGCTTCAGCATTGAATCAGGTCATGAGTTTTTTACCTTTTACCGGCTTTGTCACACAAATATGATAGGATGGAACAAGGCAGTGCCACTCTTGGCAGCAGTATTTTCTGTTTTATCTTAGCACATCTTTCACTAAAATAAAGCTACTAAAGGTACTTGCAGTGCCAGGTGTCATTTCAATAACTTTGGGACCAAAATGTTTTTGTTTCTCCTTTTTTAATAAATAACAAAAATTGACAGTGTTAGATGAGATTAGAGAAACGATGAATATTTTTTATATATTTTAATCTTATCTAAAATGAAACACAGACAATTTGAATAGCTGGTGGTGCACGAAGCTTTAAAGCCTGCATTGTTGGATTGACTCAGTGCATTTATTATTAAGCATTGGATGGGAAAAGGTTTTGTTAAAAGTATGAAAAGCACCTCCAACAGATGATTGGAAAGAGATCACGACTCTCAATGATCCCTGCATCAGTCTTGTGACCTGAGTTCTGAATATCTAAGCTGTAGTGCAGTATTTTAAAGATGTTGCTGAAAAAAAAATGAAAGGAAATTAAAAAGTTTGGGTTTAGTTTTTTGCTTTAATGGTGAATCTTTCTGGTTTACTTTCTAGAATAGCCGGGGATGCTATCAGACTCTGATATTGTGGCCAGCTCAGGAGACCGGCTAAAACCAACACTAAGACCACCCTGAAGTAATGGTCATTGTCAACTCCCTGTTGGCAGAACTTGACAGCTGCCACCTGGAAGAAATGTCTGTTGCGCTTTTACAAGTTTTCCAATGGTGTGTATGTTTGGGTCTTCTACTTGTCTCAGGCTGTAGTCTGAGTGATGCATCGAGTGTGATGACCCATGAAGATATTTCCTTTGTGCTCATCAAATCACTTAGTGCTAAACAACTGAGAGAAGAGTAGTTCAAAAGGAATAGTAACAGCATGGCTTCATTTTAGTCTAGATGATAAACGTGTTGTATGTATCGTGTGAAATTGTTGCTGGGACCTGCCATGCAGAAGGGGAACGCAGCTGACTCTTTAGTGTGTTCCTCACACAGTGCTGAATGTATCACATGGAGAGGGAATACCTGTGCTGATGCCAGAGCTGACCTTGTCAAGGGAGAAGATTGTTTTAAAAA
The DNA here is from genome assembly GCA_033459285.1 of Clamator glandarius. NCBI lineage: Eukaryota > Metazoa > Chordata > Aves > Cuculiformes > Cuculidae > Clamator > Clamator glandarius. The sequence goes on along the minus strand of JAUNZM010001898.1, from coordinate 29,600 downwards.
TGTATGGATCTTCCTAATGTTTTTTATGTAAGAGCATGAGGAATAACTTAGTTGTGCCTGGGACATGTCAGTCTGTTTAATCTAATAGTTTTTGGCATTTTTGTTTTTTTGTTCTTTGACTTCTGTTGATTTGTGATGCAAGCCCCTCAGTTTCAGTGGTGATTAAACTTTGCCAAGGGAGTTGTGTGGGTGCAAGGCATGCCCATCGTCATTATTTAAATATTTACATTACAGCACCCCTTGGATATGCGGCAGGTAAGGATACATCAGTGTCCTATACGAGGGAAACAAAATACACTTCTGTGACCAACACTTCTATGACCCGATATTGCTGTGACCCAACTCCTCTAGGAGACTTCAATTACCAAATACTTCTATAACACGTACTATGTTACCCAAGCCTTTTACTACCAAGCCCTTCTCTGACCCTTCTATGACTTTCAATGACCAGTCTCCTCCATGACTTTTCTATCACCCCACAATTCTATGACCCAACTCCTTTGTCACCTGAATAATTTATGACCCAACTCTTCTATGAACAAACACTTCCATCATCTGAGTCTTCTGAGACCTTTTTATAGCCCGGTTTTCCTACTTCCTGACTGAAGTCTCATGCTTCTATGACTCGATTCTTCAATGACCCAAATATTTTATGACCCTTCTATGACCTAAATCTTTTATGGCCTGAGACTTCTTTGGCACAACACCTCTATCAACTTTCAGTTACTGGATTCTGCTGCTCCTCTACTATCCAACTCATCTATAACCCATTTCTTCCTTGACCTGCCTCTCAAATGATCAGACCCTTCTGTAACTCAAGCCTTCTATGACCTTGTATGACTTGTGTATTCTCAGAGTCTTCTATGACGTGACTTTCCATGGCCCAATTCTTCTATGACTCTTCTGTGACACAAATCATCTATGTCCTGACGCTTTTATGACCCAACTTTTCTATAGTGTGACCCTTCTTTCTCTCAACCGTTGTATGAACAATCCTACTATTAACTGACCCTTCGATGATGCCATTCCTGTATGACCTGTCACATATAGGAGCTGCCAGGTGCCTCTTTTATGACTTGACACTTCAATGACCCAGCAATTCTATGACCCTTCTATGACCTAGTGCTTCTATGAGCTGACACTTTAATGACAAACCCTTTCTATGACTCTGCTCTTCTATGAACCTTCTGTGATGCATCTCTTCTTCTATGAACCAACTCTTCTACCACCCCATTCATCTATGACTCCTCTATGAACCAACTCTTCTAAAATTTAGCTTTCTATGAATCAAGGATGCTATGACTAAATAGCATGAGGTTTATAAGGCCAAATGTCAGGTCCTGCCAAACAACCCTGTGCAGTGCTCCAGACCAGGAGAAGTCTGGCTGAAGAGCTGCCTCGAGGAGAGGGACCTGGAGTGTTGGTTGACAGCGACTGAACATGAGCTAGCAGTGGCCCAGGTGGCCAAGAAGGCCAATGGCTTGTATCAAAAACTGTGTGACCAGCAGGACTAGGGAGGTTCTTCTCCCTCTGGACTCAGCACTGGTGAGACTGCTCCTGGAATCCTGGGGTCAGTTCTGGGCCCCTCACCACAAGAAGGATGTTGAGGCTCTGGAGCGAGTCCAGAGAAGAGCAACAAAGCTGGTGAGGGGGCTGGAGAACAGGCCTGATGAGGAACGGCTGAGAGAGCTGGGGGTGTTTAGCCTGGAGAAGAGGAGGCTGAGGGGTGATCTCATTGCTCTCTACAACGTCCTGAAAGGAGGTTGTGGAGAGCAGGGAGCTGGGCTCTTCCCTCAAGTGACAGGGGACAGGATGAGAGGGAATGGCCTGAACCTCCACCAGGGGAGGTTTAGGCTAGACATTAGGAAAAAGTAATTCCCAAAAAGGGTCATTGGGCACTGGAACAGACTGCCCATGGAGAGGCTGAGTCACCTTCCCTGGAGGCGTTTAAAGCACGGGTGGATGAGGTGTTAAGGGACGTGGTTTAGTATTTGATAGGAATGGTTGGACTCTACGATCCCATGGGTCTCTTCCAACCTGGTGATTCTAGGATTCTATTATTTCAGCCCCAAAGGTCTTGCAGGAATGCTGGGACTGTGCCAGGGACACAGGGCTCTGGGACGAGGGCAAAGGCAGGAGCTGAGTGGTAACAGGGGTAGATGGGGTCTGGGGACACCCCGAGAGCCCCCACGGGCCATGATGACCCAGCTCCCACTCCTCCCAGTGGAGCTGCTGCCCCTTCCAGCTGAAGCAGCAGTGGAAGGTGGCCCTTTTCGACCTCAGAGCCCCTCACGGTGCAAGGTCCAGCTAACGTGGCTGCAGCTCATCAGTGTCTAACCAGACAGCAACAGGAAAGGGCAGGAGCACAGAGCCGGCGAGGAGACTCCAAGTGCAGCCCACATCTTTCCCTCATGCCCTAGCAGCCCCACGACACTGAGGCATTTCCCTTCAGCTCATCTCCCCACACCCCCAATTTCCTCCATCTCACAGATGGCAGGAGACCCCCAAGGTGTCCTGGGAGGAGGTGGAGACACCCCAGAACAGCTCCCGGCTGGAGCCCATTGAGGTGACCATGATCAGGCCCTTGGTCCTTGCTTCCTTCACCATCACACCTGGCTCTGCACCATGAGCACCAAGGGTGCTTCTTCCCTGAGTTCCCAGCCTCACACAGGCACAAGCTGGAGCTGAGCACTCGTCCTCTCAAGCTCTGTTGGACTCCCAAGCTGGAGGAGCAATGTTTCCTCCTGTGACCCTGTCTCCGGGTTCCTTTCCTTCTGCCATCACTGCTAGCTTGAGCAGAGCCTCGTCAGGGAACCTGGTGCCACTGAGTCAGGCAGAGCGTTGTGGAGGTGATACTGGTGGGGCAGCACCCACTTCTTGTTCCTGAGGGATCTGCTGTCTCCATCCACCCCATGCCAGTGGGAACAGGGTGAGACCTCCAAAGGGGTGGTTAACACATGTGAGCACTGGAAACACAGACTCCATCCTCTGGGAAACTCCCCCCAGGGCAGGCTGCAGTCCTGCACCTCTACAGGGAGACACGGGTGCAGGGCTGGGGACAGAGATGTTGCTCTGGACCAGAAGCTTCCAGCAGGAAAGCTTTTGGGAGCAGGCCAGAGGGGTCTGTGAGCTTGGGCTGCCCCTAGGTCTCCTCAGGGTCACCCCAGGGGTGGAGGAGCTGGCAGCAGGGAGTGTGGTGGGGGCTGTAGCCCAGCAGGAGGAGGGGGTCCCAGGGCTGCTAGGGGTCCCTGCAGCCCCTGCCCAGCTAGGAAGCGGCTCTGGGGCTGTGAGGGCCCAGAGCAGCAGGAACAGCCCACGGAGACCGAGGCCCTGGCAGAGCCAGCAAAGGGGCAAGCCCAGCCCCGTGAGCCCCAGCAACTGCCCTGCACCCTGAGCAAGGGCAGCAGGAGCAGAGCTACCTCCTGACCCCTGTTGGAGGTGATCCATGGCTGTGATACCCCTGGGGCTGGCCAGGGCATCCAGGGCACCTTGGCCACCTTGGGGCTGGCTTGTAGGGGGTCATGGACCAGGGTTCACGCCAACTCAGCAGCTCTGTTGGAACCTCTGAGCCGTGGGGAGTTCCAGGTTAGGAGGTGGAAACTGCTGCTGGGGTGCAGCATGGAGATGTGCAGAGAGTCATTTTTGCTGGAAACTGCAGCTGGAAATGTCTCTGCCCTCAAGTATATTCCCCAGGGAGCAAGGGCTCTTGCAGCCCCACAGGTCTGAGGTAGCAGTTTCCGAGCTGTTTCTGTGCCCCACTGCTCTGTGCTTTTGTTCTGCTCCCTGCAACCAGCTCAGGGAGACACCCGGACCCCAGTCAGGACAGAACCTGCTCTGCTGGCACCCAAAAGATTTTAATGACACCAAACAAAGAATTACAAGGTGAAACAGATATAATAAAAGAAGCAATGCCCAATTGTTCCTGCTGCTGTGGACAAAGAAAGACGGTTCCTGGTACTCATGGCTCTCCCAGCTGCACAGTCCTCTCCTCCCTCCTGGCTGCCCCCAGTCCCACCGCAGGCATGGGCTCTGCTGGCCTGGGACTCAGGAACTGCTGAGCACTGAGCTCCTGGTCCCAGTCTGTGTGTCCTCAGGGGGATAGGCCAGGGACATTTCTTCAGCATCATCATAGCCCATGCTTTCTGGAGATGGACAGTAAATATCTCCCTCAGCTCCAGGGGCCCCAGTGCTGCTCTGAGAGTGCAGGTTTGCCCCTGCCATCAGCAAGACCCCTCCTGGACTGTGCATCACCTTCCTCCCTCTGCTCCCTGGCCTTCAGATGTTCCAAACCCTCTCCCACCCCTGGCTCTCCAAAGAAAGCTCCACAGCACCTTCCCCACCACAGATTTTTCTCAGCAAGTCATCTGGCACCAGGGTGACACCCTGGAACCAGCAGTGCTCTCTTTCCCTCTCACCTCCAGGTGTATCCCTGGGTCCTGCTCCCTTTTGTGGTGCCCCAGGCATTTCCCAGCCTCCCTGTCCAGACACAGGATCTTGCTCAGGGTCAGGAACCTCCCTGGCATCATCATAACCATCTGCTGGGTCACCTGCAGGTGAGACAGGGGTCTCTGAAAGGAGAAGGGAGTTGGTGGCAGGGAGTAGAGGATGGGAGGATGAGCAAGGACATGGGGCTCAGACACTGGTGTTGGCAGCACCACAGGAGACCCTGCCATGTCCTCTCTAGCTCTGACAGCGACACTCAGCAACACCACTATTCTAGATATCTGCAGGTAAGAGAGACTAACCCCTTCCTGCCCTCCAGTACCTGGCACTGACCCCAGACCATCCTCCTCCTTGCTGTCCCCTGGGTGCAGCTCGGTGAGGGACCCCTCAGAATGGGAGCCTGGGGAGAGGCACAGCGGGGTTGAGAGGAGCGTGCTCTGCTGAGCTGACTCATGGTCAGTGCTGCTGTGGACAGGGGACGCACAGTACCAGGGCTGTGTGTGGAGGAGGGCTCAGGGCTCCCCCTGCATCCCTGGGACAAAGCCCCTCCCAGAGGGGCTCCCAGAGCTGCCCCAGAACAGCCCCTTCCTTCAGCCCTCGGGTGTCACAGGGGACGCAGGGGCTGGGAGAGAGAAACCGACCCTGGCTGGGACGGGCAGGACTTGTGAAGAGGAAGCTCCTCTCCCGGGCCCAGGACCTGGCTGCTCTCCCCACACACCCCACGGCAGGTACTGTGGGTCAGGGGCTGCAGTGGGTCATCCCTGGGTGGGACTGGGGAGAGAGCTTTCCAAATGTGTGGATACACACCCACCTGAGCTGCTGAACCTCGCCTGCTTCTCCCATGCTGGGTTGTTCCTGATCTCCTCGTACACGGCCTCAGAGAAGGGCTCCCACGCTCTCTCAGAGCCTGCAGATGGATCAGGACTGGTTTGTGGACACACAGAGTGGGGACAGGACCCTGCTCTGCTCCCCATCCCCACTGCCTGGGCCAGCCCAGAGCTGTCCCCACCCAACAGCCCCACTGTGCTGTTTGGGCACTGCTGCACCCTCTCAGGGATGGTACATGCCCCCATGGAGATGTTCTAGGGCAGCAACACCCTCACACTGTCACTCAGAGACAGACCCTGAGTGCCTCTGCCCCTGGATCAGGTCCTGGTGCTGAGCTGGGATCAGCTCCTGCTTTTCCTCTCCCCTTGGCTTTGCCCTCTCTCTGCCCCACAGATCCATAGCACGGTCCATGCTCTGCTGTGGGGAGATCAGGGCTGGATGGAGGAACAGCCCTGGGACCTGAAATCTAGTGATGGACCCTGCTGCCCCCCATTCCTCCTGGCAGCTCCCCTGACCCAGAGCCCTTCCAGCTCTTCCCTGAGCTCTGCCCCTGCTCATTCTCAGCCTTCTCCCCTCTGATCCTATCTCCCCCAGCTCAGCTCTGCTGTTTCTCTCCCTGCCCCATCCCTGCCTGGACTCTGTCTCTGGCTGCTGGTGGCCCATGGCCAGGCAGGTGATGGGGCAGCGTGTGGGGCAGCAGGCAGCACACACTCTTGTCCCCACAGCTCTGCCCTAATCCCTCACTGACACCCACACTCCCCCTGGCCTGGCTAGGAGGCCCCTTCCCTCTGGGCCATGGAGAAGGACCCACCCCTGCGCTCAGCCCTGGCGCTTCGCACTTGCCCAGCCAGGAGGGCCAGGAGCAGGCAGAGCAGGGCTCCCAGGATGATGCAGATGATGATGGGCAAGGAGACTCTCCCACTGCTGCTCAGGAGGGCTCGGGTGGGATCTGCAGGGGCAGAGAACCAGAAAGGGCAGCACCAGGGCTGGGAGAGGTGAGGCTGAGGCACATGGCTCCCACCCTCCATTACAAGGTGGGAGGAGAACCCAGGGGCTGAGGATTGGGATCTCCCCCCCTGCTAGGTAAATGACAGCTGTCCCCAACCTCACCCCTAACCCAGTGCCTCCTTTGGGGAGTTTCACACTCTGGCCAGGAGCCCCTTACCCCGACTGTGGGTCCCAGAACAGCCCTGGGCATCCCCATTGCAGTGGAGAGGACAGATTACCTGCTTCAGGAGGTGGTGCTGCCGTGGTGGATGCAGCTGCAAGGGATGAGAAGGAGAGCTGGGCTGAGAGGTTTGGCATGCAAGCAGCAGGCAGCTCCTTTCTGACACGATGTCTGTATGTGTGTTTATCCATCTATCTCTTCCCCATCCCACCCGCATCACCCCTCCTGCAGGGCTGGGCAGGGGCACTGGGATGCAGGCCAGCGCACTGCTCTGAGCACAGGCAGCCCAGGAGATGCCCTGGATGTTGCAGGGACCCACAGGCAGAATCTGAAGCATATCCCATCCCATGAAGACTGAAGGCTTATTGCCAGTACCTAGGAGGCCCTCTCAGATCCTCCACTCACCCGAGCAGTTCACAGCCGCATCCTCCTTGTGCCGGCAGAGCCCCCTGTCCCCAGTCTGGGCCCAGCAGTCCTGCAGAGACAGCTCTGTCCCCTGGCACTCCACCCGCTCCAGCCAGATGGGGCCTGAGCCCTCCCCAAACGCCGCCTCACCCAGGGCAGACACCGCAGGGCCGCAGCCCAGCTGCCTGCACGCCACCTCAGCATCCCGCATGTCCCAGGAGTCGTCGCACACCGTCCCCCAGGAGCCACGGTGCCACACCTCCACTCTGCCCGAGCATCTATTCTTGCCTCCTATAGCACGGATCTTCTCCCTGTCTGGAGAAGGCAGAGACCTCTGTGGGCAGTGGGACAGCAGGCAGAGCCTGGCCGGGCAAGAGGGGTGGAGAGGAGCTGCTACCTGTGCAGCTGGTGGAGCTTGGGCACTCGGTCCCCAGGGCCGGGGGCACTTCTGGCTGCTTCCCTGCAAAAGAAAATGTGGCAGTGAAGAGGCTTCTGCAGTGGGTGCAGCAGAGCGTGGGGCTGAGCTCTTCTTCTGCCTTCTTGTGCCATCTCCCTCATGACAGCAGCTGAGCCTGGGACACTTAGAGGACATGCACGGCACTGGGAGGGACCCTGACTGCCCAGCCCCAGAGGGACCCTGGTTCTTAGAGCAGCAGAAGGCTCCCATGGAGAGGATGCTCCTCAGAGCCCCCGTGTGGTCTCTTCTGAGATCATGCCTGGAGACACCTCTGCCTCCCCCAGGATCTGCTGCGAATCAGGCTGGCAGCTGCTGGGCAACATGTGGGGCTCTGAGAGCTCAAACCCCACTTTCTGCCCCAGGAGCAGAAGTGTCTGCCATGGAAAGACAAACCTCTGTCTCTGTGCTGGAGAAGGGGCAGAGCTGGGGGGAGGCTGGTGACCGGGGAGCTCAGAATTACCATGGCAGGAGATGTGGGTCTCATCTCGTGGGTCATTGCACGACTGTGGGTCCCAGGGGTCGGAGGGGCACTGCCAGAAGGAGCTGTTTCTCTCCCCACACTCCACGCGATCCAGCCAGGTGACACCAGACACTGTGCCAGAGGTGCCTTGTGTCTCGAGGAACCCTCTGTCCCCACAGCCCAGCTCCTTGCATGCCAGCGACACTGCTCTGGGAGTCATCGAGTTGGAGCAGACGCTGCCCCACGTCCCGTTATAGAGAACCTGCAGGCGCCCGGAGCAGCTGGTGCTGTTCTCCAGCCTTAAGGCTACGAACTCTGGGAGGAGAAGTACAAAGAGTATCAGGCTGCTTTGGGTGGTGGGAGCAAGGATGTTCCAGCACCCCCAGGCCCTCAGCCAGGCAAAGACATGACCAGTAATTCTGAGGAGACTTTAGAGACGCTTCCAATACGGAAAGTGACTCCAGGAAAGCTGGGGAGTGGCTCTTGATCAGAGAGGTCAGGGATGGGATGAGGGGCAATAGATTTCATCTGAAAGAGGGGAGATTGAGATGACGCCTTAGAAGGAAATATTTTGCTGTGAGGGTGAAGAGGCCCTGGCCAAGGTTGTCCAGAGAAGTGGTGGCTGCCTCATCCCTGGAGGTGTTGAAGGCCAGGTTGGATGGGGCTTGGAGAACCTGATCCAGTGAGAGGTTGGAACTGGATGGGTTTGACATCCCTTCAAACCCAAAGTGTTCCATGATCTAGGTCTGCCTTGCACTGGTGGACGGAGAAAGATCCAGGATGGACATGCACCCCTGCCCTCCTTGCTATCCCTTGGAAGAAGTTGAGCTCTCCAGGGATCCCCGGTGGGACTGAGGGGACGTGTGCATGGCTTTCCTGGGATGATCTTGGGCAGGGGCTCAGAGGTGGCCAGGAACAGTCTCAGCTGTTGACCGCTCTCTCCTTGTCCCTGTTTCCCTGGCCCTGAGTCCTCCCCAGCTCCTGGAACTGACCTGAGCAGTTGACTCCTGCATCCTCTTTGTGCCCACAGTCGTGCTGCCCCCAGGCCCTTGGTGGGCAGTCCCAGAGAGCTCCTTCAGCCCCGGAGCAGTTCACGCTGTCCAGCCAGATCTGCCCAGAGCCTTCCCCAAACCGAGCAGAACCAGGTGCCTCCACTGCTCCCCCACAGCCCAGCTGGTGGCACACGACAGTGGCATCGGGCAGGTCCCAACCATCATCGCAGACGGTGCCCCAGCTGCCCTGGTGGTAGATCTCCACTCTCCCGGCACAGCGCCCTTGCCCATTCACCAGCCGCACGCGCCAGCTCCCTGCAGCAGGAAGGAACCCCAGCTGCCACCAGGGGCTGGTGACACCCAGCCCGAGCTGGCAGGGCCCTGCAGGGCACTTACCCCGGCAAACAACCCCCACATCCTCTGCGACCCCTGCTGCCAGCGTGCTCTCAGGCACCGAGGTGTTGCAGAGGGTCAGGTTGGCCTCGTGCCCTGCGCACCGAACCCCTCGCAGCCCCACGGGACCCATCACTTTCTCCAGCTTCGGGGGGTTGTAGGCTCTCTCTGCCTCTCCACACCGCAGCTGCCGGCACACGACACTGGCCTCCTGCTCGTCCCACTGGTCATCCAGGACTCTGCCCCATGTTCCATGCTGGAAGATCTCCACTCGCCCGTCGCAGCGGCTCTCTCCACCCACCAGCCGCAGGGATGAGGAGCTGGGAGGACCTGGGGAGAGGAGCAATGGCCTCAGCAGCAATGGAGAGACCAGAAACCTGCAGCTTCTCCAGGCTCTGGAACCCTCAGGGTGCCCTGAAGCGCACCTGCCCACCCTTGGCCCTCCATGGGGTGTTCCAGGGACAGGTTTCCATGGGTTGGGTCCAGGTCCCTGAGCCTTGCTGGGAGAGAATCTCTTGGCTCTTGGTGCAGCAGAGCCACCTGGCCAGTCCCTGCTGAGGCCAATGGGGCAGCTCCCAGAGCAGGATGCAGCCGTGCATACAACAGACAAAGGAACGGCAGTGCCACGACAAGGTTTGCCCAGCTTTGAGGTCTTCAAGGCCAGATTGGACAGGGTTTTGAGAAAACTCGACCCAGTGGAAGGTGTTCCTGCCCACAGCAGGGAGTTGGAAGGGGATGGTCTTTTCCAATTCAAACCACTCTCTGATTCTGACCTCAGTTCTGGAATGGAGGAGACCCAGGGCAGAGCCCACATCTCTGCCCCTCTGCATCCCTGGGAATTGGGGAACCTGTGTCCCTGTCAGGGAGCAGAGCAATGTGGGGTGTCCAAGCAATGAGTAAACATTTGGGATTCGTGCTGGTCAGAAGCCCCAGAAGCAAGGTCAAAGCCCAGCCCTGCAGCTGCCACCCAGGGCTGCTGCTGGGGACACATGGGCAGCCCTGAAGGTTGGCTTTGGGCTCCATGAGGCTCCTGGGGGCTGGGATGAGGAGTTTGGCAGATGGAGTGATGGAGCTGAACCTGCAGCCCCATCCTGGGCTGGTCCCGCAGCAGAAGCACAGGGAAGCCCAGGCCTGGTGGTAGCCCCAGAGCTGAGCTGCTGCCCCGGGGGCAGAGACACCTGGACCCACTCAGCCCTCAGCTCTCCCACATGAGAGCAGTCAATGTGAGCAGACAAAGCTCTCCAGGTAACTCCAGGTGGAGCCAGACTTTCTCTAGGCAGAAATTGACCCTTTTGCTGCCATGGAGTCCATGCTTTGGGGGGCCGTGTCACACCCAAGTGACAAATGGAATCAACAGAGTTGTTTCCCAGCCCTCACCTGAGCAAATGACAGCAGCGATGTTCTCATGGGAGCATGGCGAGGCCCCCAGGGCGGTCACTGGACACTCTCCCAGGTGGGCTTCAGTCCCATCACAGTGGAACGAGTCTCTCCAGATGGGGCTGGTGCCTCCTCCAAAATGCCCTCCTCTGGGAAGGGACTCAGCAAAGCCGCAGTTGAGGTGACGACAGAGAACATGGGCATCCGAGAGATCCCAATGGGAGGCACAGAGGGTGCCCCAGGTCTCATGTACCTGGACCTCCACCCTCCCGTCACACGCCGTGCTGCCGTTCACCAGCCTGAACCCTGTGAACCCTTGGACAGAGATGGATTATGAGGGTCTGACTTGTTCTTCTTCTCCCTTGGGAACTGGAGGAGAGACCAAATGGACAGCTGGCCTTTCTCCTCCTGGCTGCAGACACCCACATCCCCCTTCTGTCCTCAACCCTGGCTCTGCGTGTCTCCTGCTCTGCTCTCACCCCCTGCCCAGCCCCACAGAGCAACACCCCACACTGAGCACTTACGCGTGCAGGTGACCGTGGCAGCGCTGCCCTGGGGGCAGGGCTGGCCCCTAGGGGATCCCCTGGGGCAGGAGGCGAGGTGGGATTCATTCCCCAGGCACTGCAGCTCTCTGTCCCAGAGGGCACCAATGCCTTCTCCAACCAGAGCTGCCCCATGGACGGACAGGGCTGCACCGCACTGCAAGTCCCTGCAAACCACAGTGGCGGCTTCAGGACCAAAGTCCGAGTCACAGACAGTTTTCCACTTGTCTCCGTCATGGATCTCCACATATCCTGAGCAGGGACTGTCCCCTCCCACCAGCCGGACAAAGCCTGGAGAAACAAAACCCCCTGTTAGTTCCCAGCTCCCCATGACAGTCACACACCCAAGTTCCCACCTCTTCTTCGGGGCAGCTTGCAGGCAGAGAGACTCACAGACTCCCAGCAGCTCCCAGTAGGTGCTAATGGCACAAACACATCCAGGACCCCCTGCTGTCCCCAAACACAACCACAGGACTTGTGGGATCACTACTGTCCCACCTCAGTACAGGCACTGCTCAGACAAACTACTGCTGTCCTGGAGACCCTGGGTTGCAATGGCCCCAGCATTGCAGCACCCATGGGACTCGAGGCTAAGGAGATGGTCGTTGGTGCCGCTGCTGCAGCCTGGTCTGCCCCACCGAGCTCACAGCCAGGCTGAGGGACCCCTCAGAGCCACCACCAATGCCCCTCATCCCCCAGCTTGGGGACCTGCTCTTAGCTGGGACGTATCCTGGGGCACAGATGTGGTACAGGGGCACGAGCAGTTACTGTCCCCACCAGCTCCCAGCTCCATTGCCAGCCTAGGGAGGGTCCTCAGCAGAGCCCTTGCCAGCATCTGAGTGAAGGGGAGCAGGCAGAGGAGCAGCACTGGGCTGACCCAAGCTCCCCGAGCAGGGACAAGCACCAAGGAGAGCCAGCAAGGGCTGGCAGATCCCCGTGCCCAGGGCAGCCAGGGGCTGGTGTGGGCAGGAGAGGCTGGGCAGGGAAGTGCTGCTGTCACAGGGGTGTTTCCATGTGGGCTGCTTTCAGGAGGTGATCCTGGAAGAGGAATGAGGTGGCCATGACCCACCCTGCTCTTCTGCCCCAGCCCTGTGCTCCTCCCTGTTGAGCAGCCCCTATGACCTGGGTCACTTTTTTCTGCCAGGGGACACAACCCAACAATCCCTGGCATCCTTGGACCCTTCCCTATGGCCTCTGGCATGGGAGCATCTGTTCCTCAGCTCTGCCAGGCACCTCCTGTGTGAACAGGAGGAGGAAGTTTGCAACCAAGAGACCTCAGGGCAGGGTAGGCGTTCGTCTCCCGACCCAGGCACACACTGGTGCTCCTGAGCCACACCAGGATCAGGAGGGGCTGGGTTCCCACTGGGCTTTCATCAGAAAGCAGGAAACCAGCAGTGACAGCCTCAGCCTAGCAGAGTCACTGGCCTCACCAGCCCTTCCCCAGTACCTCCTTCTTTCCCTGAGGGCACAGCCAGGTCCCTTCCCCCATCCCAATCACAAAGGTGAGGAACTGGCTTGCACTGTACCTGAACATGTCACTCCGGCATCCCGGCTGTGATCACAGAACATCTGAGTCCATGTTGAGTTATTGCAGTCAGACAAGGCAGACTCGGTTCCATTACAGTTAACATCAAACAGCCAAATGGGGCCAGATCCTGGCCCAAAGTGTGCATCATCATGAGCTTCTAGAGCAGATCCACAGCCCAGCTGCTTACAAACCACTGCAGCGTCAGTCATGTCCCATGAAATATCACACACAGTTCCCCACTGGCCCTGCAGTTTCATCTCCACTCTCCCAGCACAGCGCCCGCCGCCGTTCTCCAGCCTCAAGTCCGCAGCCCCTTCAAACACCAACACAGGATGTGTCAGTAGAGAATCAAGCTGCATACAGCAGGTCTGGAGATGTCTCCGCTACCCAGACTGATTCACAGGCATGTGGGATGGAGCCCTTCATGCTCAGGGTTATATCCGGAGCAGTGTATGCACCCTTCCTGCCCAATGCGTAGGAAAACTCTGAGACTGCCCAGCATCAGGGCAGCTGCCCCACAGCCTCAGACCTCCTCCCACCTCAGTTGCCTTCTGCCCATGTCTGCTCATTCACTGCGCCCAGCCTGCACAGGGCACCCTCTCCTCCCCAGACCAGAGCCCCTGTGCAGCCCCGTGCCCCAAGCCTACAGCTCCCTCTCACACCCAAGGGGCACAAGGAAAGGCAGCGGGTCCATCGACCTGACAGCCTTCTGTCCCTTGTCTCAGCGTCACCTGCAAAGAAATCCCATTCCCAGAGGTTTCCCAGTGGCCGCGCTGGTGACTGCTGGGCCCAGGCTGTGGGACAAGGGACCCGGAACTCACCCCTACACGGCTGCACCCAGAGCAGCAGCCACAGCACCCGAGGGGACAGGAGCCCCTTCATCCCCATCTTGAGCCTCCTGCTCTGCTGGCACAGCCCTGCTGCACCCCACTCCCTCTCACGGCTCCTGGGGACTCGCGGGGAAGTTAAGAGGGTGATGTGTCTGCAGATGCCGACCCAGCTTCAGGAGGAGCCAATCAGAGCAGCAGCACCTTTTTAGACATTATCGGGAGTGATCTCCCCTCCAAGGCAGCCCAGCCCTCCAATGAACTTCTCCAGCGCCGTTCATGACCATATATGAGGGACACACACGTCACGGTTGCTGTGATGGGGGATTGGCATGGGGCAAGCTGTGTGTGGGGAAATAGTTCTGTCGCTCCTTGGACCCTAGGGTGGGGACTGGGCACACAGAGCCTCTCCTACACTAAGCTCATCCAAGCACCCAAGAGGCGAGTGTCCAGCTGCATCTGAGCTGTGGGAGCTGTGGAGCTGGGATGGGACGGGATCTGTGTCTGGATGGAGAGGAATTAGCCCCTGTCGCTGGACCAGCCCCGCCGTGCTGGGAGCAGCAGCTGGAAAAAGGCCTCAGCCAGGGGCAGAGCTCCTTCCCAGGGGTGCTGGCTTGCTCATCCCTCCCCACAGAGCCCCACGCTGGGCTCTGGCAGGAGCCGGAGCTGGGCCCTGTCCCTGCATTGGCAGCATCTCTCCTGCCCCAAGGCTCAGCCGTGTCCCTGCCTGTCAGCGTGTCACCCAGGGGCCGTTATTCCCCACAGGCAGATCAGGAGCTGGAGCCTGCAGGTGCACAAACCACAGCCCACGGGGCCTCCCCCCGCAGCGCCCAGGCAGGAAGTTTGTGGTTTCCTGCTGGCACCGAGCCCGGCACAGCCCCGCGGAGCCCCCGAGCCACCAACCCCGACTGCTCCACCAGGGCTGAAGGGCTGCTCCTTCAGCTTCACAGAAACCTTGCTGGGCAGCTCCTGTCACCAGGATCCCCTCTGATTGACACGGCTGCTCCGCACTGACCCCACGGCTATGGGGAACATTGGTGAGGAGACCTCACACCCTCCTGCTTCCACTCTGTTTACTCAGGGGTGACAGTGACTAAACACCATCCTGCTGCCACCCTGTGTGCTCAGGGGGGACAGTGACCTCAGACCCTCCTCCTTCTGGTGCTCTGAGCTCATGAGTTAAATCATCACATGTGTGCGCTGTGCATGGGTTCTGCTGGTCATGGTTCCTCCAAAAAGCCATATTTAGTGGTGTTTAAACATTATTGTGATGTCATCAGGAGCCTCCACACAAGCCCTGTGCCTGCTCATTGCCTAAAAGCTGCTCTGACACCAGTGTGACCCCAAGCTCGTGCACAGCCCCGTGCCTGCTCCTGGACCATCCACCACTCAGCCACAGGTGACCTCACAGCATCTACCACTGCCATGTCTGCTCCTGGTCTATCAGGCATTCAGGTACCACTGGCATCACAAGGAGATTCACAAGCCATGTGCCACCTTCTGCTCTATCATCTGCTCAGGCACCAGTGACCTCACAAGCACCTGCACCATCTACAGGCCCTCTTCTGCTCTATCAGCTCCATGGGGGTGAGTGACCCCGTAAGAACCTGCACATCCTAGGGGACTTCTCCTGCCCTATAAAGGAATTAGACACTAAAGAGCTCACAAACACCTACACAAGCTTTTGTCCTTCCCCTGGCCTGTTGGCTCCTCGGTAACCGGTGACCTGATCACCACATATCCAACTATTTGTTCTCTCCCCACTTGTAAGGAACAAGGGACCTCAAACGTTCCTACAAATGCCATGAGTCTCCTCTTGGTCTATCGGCTACTCGAGCAGTGGTGCCCTTACAAGCACCCACTGACCCCTTGGCTGTGTGATTGTCTTTTGGGGTGACCCCCACCAACATCAAAACCCTTACATAAACACTTCCTCCCTCCCCCAGCAGGGGGACATCTAGCCTAGGCCTCCCCTAGTGGAAGTTCAGGCCATTCCCTCTCATCCTGTCCCCTGCCACTTGGGAGAAGAGGCCAGCTCCCTCCTCTCCACAACCTCCTTTCAGGCAGTTGTACAGAGCAATGAGGTCTCCCTTCAACCTCCTCTTCTCCAGGCTAAACCACCTCAGCTCTCTCAGCCGCTCCTCATAAGGCCTGTTCTCCAGCCCCTTCACCAGCTTTGTTGCTCTTCTCTGAACTCGCTCCAGAGACTCAACATCCTTGTGGTGAGGGGCCCAGAACTGAACACAGGATTCACTCACCAGTGCCAGGTACAGAGGGAGAATAACCTCCCTTGAACTGCTGGTCACGCCTTTTCTGATACAAGCCAAGATGCCATTGGCCTTCTTGGCCACCTGGGCCACTGCTGGCTCATGTTCAGTCGGCTGTCAACCAACACCCCCAGGTCCTTCTCCTCCAGGTAGCTCTTCAGCCAGACTTCTCCTAGTCTGTAGCACTGCACAGGGTTGTTGTGCCCCAAGTGCAGGAACCGGCATTTGTCCTTATAAAACCTCATGCTATTTAGTCATAGCATCCTTGATTCATAGAAAACTAAGTTTTAGAAGAGTTGGGTCATAGAGGAGCCATAGATGAGTGGGGTGGTA
This sequence comes from Clamator glandarius, assembly GCA_033459285.1. NCBI lineage: Eukaryota > Metazoa > Chordata > Aves > Cuculiformes > Cuculidae > Clamator > Clamator glandarius. The sequence goes on along the minus strand of JAUNZM010001898.1, from coordinate 13,580 downwards.
GAAGAGTAGGTGCATAGAAGAGATGCATCATAGATGGTTCATAGAAGAGTAGAGTCATAGAAAGGTTTTGTCATTGATGTCTCAGGTCATAGAAGCACTAGGTCATAGAAGGGTCATAGAATTGCTGGGTCATTGAAGTGTCAAGTCATAAAGAGGCACCTGGCAGCTCCTATGTGTGTCAAGTCATACAGGAATGGCATCATCGAAGGGTCAGTTAATAGTAGGGTTGGTGCATACAACAGTTTGGTGATAGAAGGGTCACACTGTAGACGAGCTGGGTCATAAAAGAGTCAGGACATAGATGATTTGTGTCACAGAACAGTCATAGAAGAATTGGGCCAGAGAAAGTCACGTCATAGAAGATTCAGAGAATACTCAAGTCATACAAGGTCATAGAAGGTTCGAGTTACAGAAGGGTCTGATCATTTGAGAGTCTGGTCAAGGAAGAGTTGGGTTATAGATGAGATGGATCGTAGAGGAGTAGCAGAAGAATTCAATCACAGAAAGTTCGAAAAGGTGTCGGGTCACAGAAGTCTCAGCCCATAAAAGTTTTGGGTCATAGAAGGGTCATAAAGTATTTGGGTCATGGAAGAATCGAGTCATTGAAGCATGAGACTTCAATCAGGAAATAGGAAATCTGGGCTATAAAAAGGTCTCAGAAGACTCAGATGATGGAAGTGTTTCTTCATAGAAGAGTTGGGTCATAAATTATTCAGGTAACCGAAGAGCTGGGTCACAGAAGAGTGAGGTCATAGAAAAGTCATGGAGGAGACTGGTCATAGAAAGTCATAGAAGGGTCAGAGAAGGGCTTGGTAATAAAAGGCTTGGGTAATTTAATATGTGTTATAGCAGTATTTGGTAATTGAAGTCTCCTAGAGAATTGGGTCACAGCAATATCGGGTCATAGAAGTGTTGGTCACAGAAGTGTCAGGTCAGAAAATGGACATAGAAGTATCAGGATGTAGAAGACTAGAGTCATAAAAGAGTCATAGAAGAGTCATTAAAGTAGGGACATCGTAGACGTCCCAGCTCATAAAAGACTTGATTGATACAAGGATGATGAGACACAACCTGCCAGGGAAATCCAGCCCCCTTCTCATTCAGAATTCCAGAAATGGAATCTGAGGAGATAACATCTGGGACAGAGCCTTTAGATCCCCTGCTCATGCACTGTCCATTTCTGAAAAGAACGTACAATGTGGTCGTGGTGCCAGGGGTCAGGAAGTTTCCTCAGTCTCCATGACCTTTAGAAGATAATCGAGAGCGGCCTCACTGTGACATTGTCCTGCTCACTCAGCTCCCTGGGATGCTGCTCTGCCTGTCCCATAGAATGGGAAGGATTGTGTTTGCTCAAGTGATCCCTGACCTGATCACGACCCACCACTAGCTGATCTCCTGAAGAGTCCTGCCCTGAGTCACAGAGGCCTTGCAGACCTTGCTGTGGAAGCCAAAGACAAAGAAGAAACGGAATCTCAGACGTATCTACTCCTGCTCTTCCTAAATTCAGCACTACCTACATAGGTTTTTTTGTTCGTTTGTTTTCTTTTTTTTTTTTTTACTGTTCCTGAAACAGCAAACATCCATCATGGGGCCCTTGAATGGTCTTTCATATGGAGACTGATTCACAGTATGGACCCTTGCTGAGCTTGGAGGATGCTGTCCTTCAATCTGATCTTTCCTGACCTCTGTGACCATGTCTGACCTCTGTTACCACGTCCAACCTCTGTCTCACACAGGAACAGCTCCAGATCCTCCTGCCTGTGCCCCTGGCTGAGGGCATTTCTGCCCATTGGGTCTGAAGCCCTGCAGCTGTGGCACCAGGAAAGCTCATCCCTGCCAGCAGGAAACCAAGCATCCAAAACCCCATGTGTGGAAAGGCTTTACGTAAATCAGAGACAGGGCTGGGACAGAAGAGAGCCAAGTGTCTTTCCACCCCGCGTCTAAAGGCCAGGGAAGAAAAGCCTAAATTCTCTCAATGGAACAGCTTGGAGAAATGAGATCATTGCCTGTCCCCTTCCTGGGGTCCTGTTAAATGATGGGGCAAAAAAAGTGATTGTCGTACCCAGCTATTTTTCTAACAGAAGCAATGACAATGCAGGTCAGTATCTCCCCCCAGCTGAGGGAGGGAACATCAGGGATGGCTTCAGCCTGTTTCTCAGCAGGTTCCCATGGAGCCCCAGGGACACCTTGAGGGAGCCCAGAGGGGGCAGGTAAAGGGCTGCCTCAGGCTGCTCCTCTGCTGCTGAGCTGGGCTGGGCTCCTGGCAGGGAGGGAGCTCATAATGAGACAGGAGTTCATAAAAGAGCCAGGTCTGTCCAGGAGCAGCTCCTTTGCCAAGCCCAGCAGGGCTGAGGGCACTGCCTGCAGGCAGCGAGGGGAGAGGAGGGAGCAGAGAGAGGTGAAAGGCAGAGTGGAGAGAGAGGGAAGAGGAGGCTTCATTTGGAGAAAAATCATCACAGCCCTTCTCCAGGTGAGTCTCTGGGTGCAGAACAATGCAGGTGCAGTTGCTGGGGGGATCTCCTAAAGTCAGCACAGCCACAGCCTTTGGGATCTGTCAGAAGGGGTCTTGAAGTTTTTCCAGCAGAGAAAAAAAAACATGGTCAGTGCTCAGCCTGCCTGGGGATCGCCCCATGGTGAGGCAAAGAGAAGTTGTGGGGGGAAGAAGCAACTCCTGGCAGGAGAGAGTCTTACAGCTTTCAAGAGTGTGGTGTGTGAGTCAGGGATGCTCACAGCTCCAAATCATCCCAGGACATTTCTAAGAGGACGTTTCAGGGGGAAGACTAAGGCAGGGGTTACAATGAAGATAAAGAACTTCGATGCATCTGTGTTTTCTCTTCCCTGGACATGGGTAATTTGTTGGTGGGAAGAATGTAAAAAGTAGCTCTCATGCCTGAACAAACCACAGAGACTCCTGAGCTGTGTCCTTGAGTGGTCAGTAGGTCTGACAGGAGCCTCCAAAGGTGTCTCCTTCTGCTTCTCTGGCCATGGGCAGTGCAAGCATCACCTCTGCTGGACCCATCAGGCTCAGCCTGTCCTGTCCTTTTCTGCTTATAAACAACAACCTTTCCCCAGCTTTACTTGGCAAACAGGCAGGTTTGGGTAGGGTAAGGGGGATGCACAGAGAGTCAGATGATGTCTGTGAGCACTGACAGGGAGAAGACATGGGACAGGGAAACATCTCCAGTGAGGAAAATCGCCAGGCAAAAGGGATTGGATCAGGTGATGAGAGGAACTTAAAACATAAAAGTTGTGGGAGGGAGAAATCAGACAGCTCTGTGTGATCCCCTCCAGTGCAGCTCCTTCCTCTGAGCAAGCCCCCTTGCCTCCTTTCCCACCCAGAAAAGACTCTGCCCTCAGCTTGGGCTCCAAGACTGATCCCCCTCCTCTTCAGCCAGAGCTCAAGCAGAGCCTTGGTGCAGCTCTCTAATCATGAGTCCACTTTCCTGTCCAGAGCACAAGGGCTGAAAGCAATAGAGCAGCAAAGTTGATGTTTTGGAGAGGGTGAGCACAGCTGGGTTAGGGTAACACTGTCCTGAGTGCCCGGCTGCCTCTGCCCTGACCTCTCGCAGCTGGACCAGCACAGCTTTTTTGATGGCTTCTCTGTTTGTCTGTGTTCTTGCTGTTGTGCTCTTGTTCTTGCTGCCAGGCTCTCTGGGGTTGGGAGTTTCAGCAGTCGAGTCAGGCACTGACCTTCTGATTCCTCCCATGCAGGTGTGTCTGTGGGAATGCAGTGTCCAAGCTTTCATCTCACCCGTGGGGCTGTGGGCAGTGCAGTCTGTGTCATTCCTTGAGGGAAGAGCTGACTCTTCCTTACTGAAACACCGTCATGAGGATGCTTGAATGGTTCCATGAGGGTTTTTTTCCAAGCTGTGAGCTTTCCTCCAGAATATAAATGTCTATCGCAACTTGGTGCTACCTTAATAACCATGGAGAAGTACAGAGATATTACAACCATGGAAAGACTGTTGGGTTTGTGAAATGAGCCGTGTGTGTCCTGGGCTGACAGTGGGGTGCTGAGACCTTAGCAAGGGTGAGACATTGAGTGGTGTGAGGTTGATCCTTCTGTTCTCAGAAGGGTCTGGTGTCTTTTCAGGGTAAAACAAGAGTGTGGTACCCCTCCATCTCAGAAAGGTTGAAGCCCAGGGAAGCTGGGGACAAGAGTGAAGATGAGACGAGCTCCCCTCCCTCTGCACTGAGCCACAGACAATGTTCTTGCCTAACATGAATTGCTTTGTTTTCCCTGAATGCAACAGAAATACTGAGGGTTGCTGACATCCATGAAGATCTCCAGCCAAAATGGGAGAGAGCTGTAAACAAACCTCTCCTCAAACACATTGGACACTGTGGTTTCCTAGCACTGGGGTTGCAGCTACTTGTACATTAGAAGCCATGTTAACTGCAAAATTAGAACACCAGGACTGTGCACATGACCCCATGACCTCCTGCTGCAGAGCAGGGCTGACTCCTCGCAGCCAGTGAGCAGAGGCCCTGTTTCTTCCCAGCACATTGATTTGGCGAAAAGCAGTGCTCCAGGCACAGAGCTGAATGGTGATGTCGTGGGAAAGAAAAAGTAGGGAAGAATGTGATTTGTGAGAAATGGCTTTGATTTTGCTCAGAGATATCTCCCCTAACTTCCCACTGTCCTTTCCTCCTGTGACCATGCCCCATGCCCAGAGAGAGCAGATGTCCAACAGCAGCTCCATCACCCAGTTCCTCCTCCTGGCATTCACAGACACACGGGAGCTGCAGCTCCTTCACTTCTGGCTCTTCTTGGGCATCTACCTGGGTGCCCTCCTGGGCAACGGCCTCATCATCACCACCATTGCCTGTGACCACCACCTCCACACCCCCATGTACTTCTTCCTCCTCAACCTCTCCCTCCTTGACCTGGGCTGCATCTCTACTACTCTCCCCAAATCCATGGCCAATACCCTCTGGAACACCAGGACCATCTCCTACTCAGAGTGTGTTGCACAACTATTTCTTTTTGTCTTTTTCATTATAATAGAATTTTATATTCTCACCATCATGTCCTAAGACCGCTATGTTGCCATCTGCAAACCCCTGCACTACGGGACCCTCCTGGGCAGCAGAGCTTGTGTCCACATGGCAGCAGCTGCCTGGGGTGCTGGGTTTCTCACTGCTCTGCTGCACACGACCAATACATTTTCCCTGCCCCTCTGCCAGGGCAATGCTGTGGAACAGTTCTTCTGTGAAATCCCCCACATCCTCAAGCTCTCCTGCTCACACTCCTACCTCAGGGAGGTTGGGCTTCTTTGGGCCAGTATCTCACTAGGACTGGGCTGTTTTGTTTTCATTGTTGTGTCCTATGTGCAGATCTTCAGAGCTGTGCTGAGGATCCCCTCTGAGAATGGAAGGAACAAAGCCTTTTCCACATGCCTCCCTCACCTGGCCGTGGTCTCCCTGTTTATCAGTACAAGTTTTTTTTCCTATTTGAAGCCCCCCTCTATCTCCTCCCCATCTCTGGACCTGTTGGTGTCCGTTCTGTACTCAGTGTTGCCTCCAGCACTAAACCCCCTCATCTACAGCTTTAGGAACCAGCAGCTCAAGGATGCAGTGTGGAAACTGATATCTGGATGGTTCTGTCAGACACTGAAATTCTCATCACCTTCTGAATAGCATTTATAACGCAACCCATGGCAGGCCCAGATTGGCTTCTGTATTTCTTGTTGGTGTTGCTGGTCTTTCAATTGCAAGAACCTTGTCATCCTGTTTTTAATTCACTGTCTTTCTCTCTTTTCTTGCCGACTTGCTGTGTAAATGAGGAGCTGTGCTCTCTGTGTGTCTCAAGAAAATAAAGGGATATTCAACGACTTCTGTTTCCAGTTATGTTTCCTCCAAGGACTTTTTAGAGCTGCAGAGACAGTTCCTGTGGGCATGGGTGGAGGGGAAAAGAGTCCCAGCTCTCCTCCTCACCCGCTGCCTTGCTGTAATGCCTGAGGGCTCTGAGCTTGGTCACAGCCGTGCTGCGTGGCAGTGCTGTGCCCGCAGGCAGGGACAGGCAGTGGGCACTTGTGGGACAGAGCTGCCTCCAGAACAGCTTCTCCATAAAGCAAGGGGGTCTCTTCAGGGAAGAGACCGATGACTTAGTGCTTCATTCAATGTTTCAGTCAAAAACATCCCCAAGAACACAACCCACCGCTGAAGACATCAATATAAAAATAAACAGTGGAGGTGTGATGGATTTGGGAGGACTGAATTTTCCTTTTACAGACCATCCTCCTGTGAGAGACCTTGAGGACCAGCAAAACAGGGTCTGGTCTGTGCCCATGTGCAGGGGACCCCCTGTAGAACCTGCCCCTGAGCAACCAACCTGGAGTAGCCCCTCAAAACCACCATTCCCAGCACTGGCCTCTCACCCCAGCTTGGAGAGGTTCTTTGTCCCTCCCTGGAAGGACATAGAATGAGGAGGTCACTATCTATGTTGTCACTGTACAGATGAGATGGGAGCACGTACATCACGTACATAAAGTGAGACGAACCCAGGCAACCACGAACAGCCCTTCCTTGAGTTTCCATGAAGGCCAGAGGAACAGAAAGTATCTCAAGATCATTTTGAGTTGAGAGCAACATCTCAAAAGTAAGTGTCTGAATGCAGCTCTGAGATTTGCTTCCTACAAACAAGGTCCCTGTGTCTATTCCTGGGCATCTCAGATGAGTGAAGAGCAGGGAAACAGACCACAGGACTGAGGCACCTCTAGAAATGTCATCAGGAAATTAGAGAGAAACTATGACCTTTATCCCCCAGCGTACAAGGGCCTGACTGTCTCTGAACATCCCTGGGTGCATAAGGAGTCCACAAGGCCAGCTCCTGACAGAGTCCTGACATTTCTGTGTGTGTCCCCAGGAACAAACCCCACTGGCCCAGGGAGATCCATCTCAGTTCCCCTGGAAGGCTCAGTGCAAACGTTCCTGTCTGCTGCATCACCCTTATGTGATGTAAGTGCCAGAGCAATCAAAAACTTTCTGGGGTCCTTGGAAAAAGAAATCTTCAAGCATAACTTAAAGAAGAGGAAGAACAAGAATTGGGAGAATTGCATGTGGAAACCCCTGGAAGGTGAGGGAGATGAAATACACAGTGTACCAGAGAGAGAGCTGGCAATGCAAGCACAGGGCAGGGGCAAGGCTGCTTCTTCCGCAAATCACACATGTTCTGAAAATTCATATTTTGGCAGCACAGAAATTCCAGGGACATTTTGTTGGACGTTTGGAATCATTTCACCTGATGAAACAGAGCAGTTTTAGATATCTGTTAGGACACTGAGAGCAGTTCTCATGTTTTCAGACTGAGCTCCTTGCTCTGATCATTAGCACCCAGTGCAAACCTCTAGAGGCCCCAGTGTGTCTGAGGGGTTTGCCTGGGACTGCAGCTGTCAGAGAGGACTGACAGAGCCATGTCATTTCCATCCTGTCCTGAACATTCATACACTTTATTAGGGAAGTTCCAAGAGTGTAGGTAGAGGGGGAGGTACAGGGAGAGCATTTTGAAAAAGTGACAATAGAATTCTCCAACTGACATTGATGCAGGGTGTCTCCTGAGGAGGTGTGGACATGTCGGGAAAGCAATGGCCTTGAGGTCCAACACTACATGGACAACCTTGCTCCTCACCTCCTCACTCCCATCATGTGTCCCTCTCTGTCAGGTTGTCTATGCCAGTGAAAAATGCATCTCCGTGTGACACACAAAGTGTTTGGATCCCTCCCAGAGCAGGTCTTAGATTTGCAGGCTATCCAGAAATTGACCTTGGAATCCATAATCTCCCCAGTTATCAAATAAATAAAAAAAATTACACAGAGAACAACTCCATTCTTGGATTAGTCTTTACCTTGATGATAGAGTCATAGAATATCTTGAGTGGGAAGGGATCTGTAAGGATCATCACGTCCCATCCACTAGACTACTTAAAGCAAACCTTACGACCAAGAGCATCATCATCCGGACATTCCTTGAACTCTGACAGGCTTGGTGCCTTGACCACTTCCCTTGGGAGCCTTTTCCAGTGACCAACCACCCTCTCAGTGAAGAACCATTTCCTCATATCCAATGAGAATTTCTCCTGCGGCCTCCACCCATTTTCATTTTCTGGTCACCAGAGAGCCAAGCTCACCCATCAGTTGTGCGGAATGGCCCATGCAGGAGTGGGTGATGGGAGTGCCTAGTGCCCTGGGGCACCTTCCCAGTCTGTCTCTGCCACCAAGGGCACCCACGGCCTCCTCTCTCCTGCACCTGCAGGGCTGGGCTCTGCCCCTCACACCCACTGCAGCGTGTCACACCCCCACTGCCAGGGGCAGAAACACCCTGAGAGGAACTGAATGAGGACGTGGGCTATCAAAACTGTAGATTCTTTCAAATATGAAGCTTTGTTCCTTGAAAGAGGCTTTGGAAGGTAAAAATGACCTTCTGGAACCTATAAATAAGAGGTTTGCCTCTATAAACTCAAAAAATTCAAAATCAGATTTTGGGGCTTATAAATGAGGCTCCTAATATGAGTTATTAGACAAAAAAAGCCTCAAAAGAAGGAATTGAGTCCTACAAATGGTGCTTTGAATCTGAAACTAAGGCTTTGAGCCCTGACGATAGGATTTATGCCCTAAAATGATGCTGAGGTAGCAAACACTTAGGTTTTGTGCCCTAAAAATTTGAGTGGAGAGGCCCAAAATGAGGATTTGAGCCCTCACAATCGTGGAGTTGATAATAAAATGAGGCTTTGTTCCCTGATAAGGAGGCTTTGAGGGCTGAAAAAGAGATTTGAACATTTTGAGAGCGTTTTGTCTCTGAAATTGAGGCTATAGACATAAAAAAAAAATCAGACTTTTTTTTCCTTTTACTTATTAAACTATTTTTAGATTTGGCAACAAGTAAAAAAACGTCTCATTGGAGCACCATGGGTTGAAACCTGGCCAGCTGAGGAGTGCTCAGAGAAGATGAACCTGGGCATGAGGATGCTTGCTTGGCCTCACTCACAAGAGACCTCCACCAATCCTATGCCTTTTCAAAAGAGATTTTCCAAGGATTATTGATTATCTCCTGGAAATTCATAAGACTGGATAAGAGAAAGCTTAGAGGAGAACTCATAGCGGAATTCCAGTACCTGAATTTGGTTACAAGAAAGTAAGGGAGGGTCTCTCCCCAAGCACATGGAATGATAGGACAAGGGGGAATAGTTTTAAAATGGAAGGTGGAAGATCTAGAAGACATTAGGAAGAAATCATTCACCAAGAAGGTGGTGAGTTAATGGACCGTGTTGCCCAGGGAAGCTGTGGATGTTCCATCTCTGGATGTGTCCAAGGTCAGGCTGGATGGGGCCTTGAGCATCCTGTTCCAGAAGGAGGTGTCCCTGCCCATGGCAAGGGGGTTTGTAACTGGATTGGCTTTAAGGTCCCTTCCAGCTCAAACCATTTTATGATTCTGAAATTATGGAAATACAAACTTTAAACTAAAACATATTTTTTCTTAGGTGCATTTTAAAATCATCCTCTTTAACCACACTGGGAAATGACTCCAAGGAGCTGTGCGATGCTTGAAGACCTGACAACAACTCCAGGCAGACAAAGAGCTCGTTAAGGCTTTCTGTAATTTAATTAGACTCAGCGTGGATTTGCTGATGAGTCCTTGAACCTCAACTTCTTAGAGAAGATGAAGTGAAGCTCTCAAGAAGTCAAAAGCAGAACTCAGAGTACCTTGAAGTATTAATTGGTCTCAGTGAGGATTGTTACTAACACAGCATTCCCCAGGGACTCCTTAGAGCTGAGAATTGGAGGCCATGACTGCAGGAATGCAAAGGTGCTGTGCAGGCAGCTGTGATGCTGAGAAAAGCCTGGGTTTGACTGATGAAGCAGAAAGGCCGAGCCCTGACCCCCAGGCCCTGGGCAGGCAGATCTGACTTTGGCTACAATGACACTTGTGCCACGAACATTTTGACATTGCTGAATAAGAATCACAGCAGTTATTCCATGTAACTCCAAATACAGGCCGGTGGGGTTTTGGGAGATGCCAAGGCTCTTGCTCAGCTTCCTGCAGATATAGCAGAATTGTGCCATAGACGAGCAGGGTCATAAAAGATTGAGTCATAGAAGAGAAACAGAAATTTTGTGTATGAGAAGGGTCAGCTGAGAGAAAGATGAGTCATAGAGGAGTAACTAAGGAGAGCAGTCATAGAAGGTTTACAGAAGTTTTGGATCATAGAGTTTTCATAGCAGAACTGGATCATAGATGATTGAGTTCATAAAAGGGTCATAGAATATTCAGGACATAGAAGAGTTGAGTCATCGAAGTGTGAGTTTATTTAGGTTTTAGAAGGCTTTATTCATAGAAGGGTCACAAAGCAGTTGGTTCAGAGAAAGGTTGAGTCATAGAAGAGTCATAGAACAGTCAGGGAATGGAAGAATCTGTTCACAGAAGGTTCATGGAAGAGTCAGATCATGGAAAGTCGCATCATAGAACTGTCAGACAAGAGTCAGGTCATGGAATGAAGTGTTGTGTCATAGAAGGCTTGAGTCATGGAAGGACCTGGTCGTGTAAGAGGTGGGTCACAGAACAGTTGAATTATAGATGTGTCAGGTCATAGAAGAATAACAGAAGATTTCAGTCGTAGAAGGTTCATAAAAGGTTTGGGTGATGGAAGTCTCAGATCATAGAATATTCAGGTAATAGCAATATTGAGGAATAGAAGCATGAGAGTTTATTTGGATAATAGAAGGGTTTGGTCATTGAAGGGACATTAAAGTGCCAGGTCATAGAAGGTTCAGGTCATAAAATGGTTCGGTCATAGATTATTCAATTCAGAAAGGAGTAAGGTCATAGAAGGATCAGAGAAGAATTTGGTCATAAGTTGCTTGATATGTAGAAGGCTCAGACTCTAGGTAAGTCAGATCATAGAGAAGTCACAGAAGAATGAGGGGTAGACGAGTTCGTTCATAGAAGAGACAAGTCATAGAAGGCTCCTGGAAGAGCAGTGTTCTACAAGGGGTGCGTCACTAAAGTGTTGGGTCATAGAAGAATGAGGTCGTAGATTGGTGACAGAAGTGATGGGTCATAGAAATCATAAAACCACAGGTGGTGGCTCATGTAAGAGCCAGGTCATACAGGAGTCAGGTCATAGAAGGGTCAGTTAATAGTAGGTTTGCTTCACAGAAGAGTTGGGTCATCAAAGGATTGGATTTTAGAAGAGTCGTGTCATAAATGATTTGTGTGACATAGAAAACCTGGGTCATAGACAGTCATATCAGAGAAGAGTCAGAGGACAGTCAAGTCATAGAAGGGTATAGAAGGCTCATGTCACAGAAAGGTCTAATCATATGAGCAGGTCAAAGAAGAGTCAGGTTATAGATGACTCGTATCATGGAGGAGTAATAGCATAGTTCAGTCATAAAAGGCTCATAGAGGTGTCGGGTCTCAGAAGTCTCAGGCTATAAATGATTTGGTTGATATGAAGGGTCATAAAAGATTTGAGTGATATGAAGGGTCACAATAGATTTGGGTCATGGTATAGCTGAGTCATAGAAGCATGAGAGTTTAGTCAGGAAAAGGAAGGAACAGGTCATAGAAAGGTCTTAGAAGAGTCAGGTCATAGAAGTGTTGGGTCATAGAAGAGTAGGGTCAACAATTATTCAGATCATAGAGGAGCTGGGTCATAGCCGGGTGGTGAGACACAATCTGCCCAAGGGAAATCCAGTCCACTTCTCTTTCAGATACCCAGAAATGGAATCCAAGTCGACAACGTCTGGGCAAAGACTTTAGATCCCCTGCCCATCCATTGGCCATTTATAAAAAGAACATGCAATGTGGGGGTGATGGCAGTGGTCAGGGAGTTCCCCCCATATGCGTGACCCTCTGAAAATGATGGAGAGTGGCCTCACGTGGCATCCTCCTCCTCACTCAGCAACCTGGGATGCTGCCCCTCCTGTCCCACAGACTGGTAGAGATTGGGTTTGCTCAAGTGATCCCTGACTTGATCCCCAGTCACCTCTGGTTCATCTCCTCCGGAGTCCTGCCCTGAGTCACAGAGTCCTGGGAGACCTTGATGGGGAAGACAGAGGCAAAGAGGACACAGGGAATGTCAGATCTGTCTGCACCTGCTCTTCCTAAATTCAGTAGTGCCCACATAGTGCCATTTACTGTTCCTTAAAAAGCAAACACTCATCATTATGCTCTTGAATGGCCTTTCAGGTTGAGATGGAGTTTTGGTCTGGACCCTTGCTTAGCTTGGAGGATGCTGTTGTTGAAGTTCATCTTTCCTGAGCTCTGTGAACTTATCACAGCTCTGTCTCCCACAGGAATGGCTCCAGCTCCTCCTGCCTGTGCCCCTGGCTGAGGGCATTGCTGCCCATTTGGGCTGAAGCCCTGCAGCTGTGGCACAAGGCAAGCTCATCTCTGCCATCAGGAAACCAAGTGTCCAAGAGCCCATGTGAGTGAAGTCTTTGCTGAGAGCAGAGACACGGCTGGGATAGAAGAGAGCTTAATGTCTGTCCAGCCCCAGGTCTTAAGATCCAGGATGAAACGCCACCTTGGAGAAATGAGATCGTTCCCTGTTACCATCCTGCTCTCCTCTCTAATAGTAGGAAAATATATAGATTCTAATGCATAACAGAAGCAGTGACACTGCAGGAAAGAAGTTTCTCTTCCCAGCTGAAAGGAGGGAACATCAGGGATGGCTTCAGCCTGTTTCTCAACAGGTTCCCCTGGAGCCCCAGGGACACCTCGAGGGAGCCCAGAGGGAGCAGAGAAAGTGCTGCCTTGAGCTGCTCCTCTGCTGCTGAGCTGGGCTGTGCTCCTGGGACCGAGTGAGCTCATAATGAGACAGAAGTTGAGAAAAGAGCCAGTTCTGGCCAGGAGCAGCTCCTCTGCCAAGCCCAGCAGGGCTGAGGGCACTGCCTGCAGGCAGCAAGAAGAGATAACTGAGGGAGACAGCAACATGGAGTGGGAGCAGAGCTGAGTGTTCGCTCAGGGAGAAACCATCACAGTCACCAATACAGTAAGTCTCTGGGTGTAGGGCAGTGCAGTCACAGTTCCTGGGAAGATCTCCTAAAGCTGCCATGTGCCACAGTTTTTGGAATCTATGAAGAGGACTCTCAGTGTTTCTCTAGTGCAGAGGAAAGGGACACTGCTCTGGAGCCAGGGTTCTCCATTGCACCACCAAAGGACTGGGTGTGAGGGCTGTGAGTGCAGCCAGGGTGTCCTGGGTTGTCCTTCAGCTGCCTGCCAGGAATGTCCCCGTGCTCCTGGGGGGGGAAGGAGCAACCCCCGGCAGGACAGGGCATGGTCCTCCTGCTGTCAAGAAGGTGTTGTGTGCATCGGGGCTGCTCACAGTTCCAGGTCACCCCCATGGAAATTGCACAGGGTGTTTTTGCAGAATAACATCAGTACAGCTTCTGCCTGGAAGTGATAGAGTCTGTGCTTCCAGGTTTCCACTCCTGGTGGTGGAGAGGCAGTGGGTATGGGAATTTATTTCCTATTCTTGAAAGGCACTGGGACTCCAGTTCCCGTTATGATTTGTGTGAGCTGCTCCTCAGCCCCTGCATTCCCAGAGATGTCCCTAGGCAGTGCCCCACTGTCAGGC
>JAUNZM010001897.1:0-27293 GCA_033459285.1 Clamator glandarius | reverse complement strand
CAAGTGTCTCTCCAGCCCCACAAGTGTCTCTCCAGCCCCCACAAGTGTTCTCTGCCCAGGCTCCAGCCCCACAAGTGTCTCCCCAGCCCCCCAAGTGTCTCTCCAGCCCCCACAAGTGTCTCTCCAAGCCCCACAAGTTGTCTCTCCAGCCCCACAAGTGTCTCTCCCAGCCCCCACAAGTGTCTCCCCAGCCCCCACAAGTGTCTCCCCAGCCCCACAAGTGTCTCCTCCAGCCCCACAAGTGTCTCCCCAGCCCCACAAGTGTCTCTCCAGCCCCACAAGTGTCTCTCCAGCCCCACAAGTGTCTCTCCCAGCCCCACAAGTGTCTCTCCCAGCCCCCACAAGTGTCTCTCCCAGCCCCCACAAGTGTCTCTCCCAGCCCCACAAGTGTCTCTCCAGCCCCACAAGTGTCTCCTCCAGCCCCACAAGTGTCTCTCCAGCCCCACAAGTGTCTCATCCCCAGCCCCACAAGTGTCTCTCCAGCCCCACAAGTGTCTCTCCAGCCCCACAAGTGTCTCTCCAGCCCCACAAGTGTCTCTCCCAGCCCCACAAGTGTCTCTCCAGCCCCACAAGTGTCTCCCCAGCCCCACAAGTGTCTCTCCAGCCCCACAAGTGTCTCTCCCAGCCCCACAAGTGTCTCTCCCAGCCCCACAAGTGTCTCTCCAGCCCCACAAGTGTCTCTCCCAGCCCCACAAGTGTCCTCTCCAGCCCCACAAGTGTCTCTCCCAGCCCCACAAGTGTCTCTCCCAGCCCCACAAGTGTCTCTCCCAGCCCCACAAGTGTCTCTCCCAGCCCCACAAGTGTCTCTCCAGCCCCACAAGTGTCTCTCCCAGCCCCACAAGTGTCTCCTCCCAGCCCCACAAGTGTCTCCCCAGCCCCACAAGTGTCTCCCCAGCCCCACAAGTGTCTCTCCCAGCCCCACAAGTGTCTCTCCAGCCCCACAAGTGTCTCCCAGCCCCACAAGTGTCTCTCCAGCCCCACAAGTGTCTCCCCAGCCCCACAAGTGTCTCTCCAGCCCCACAAGTGTCTCTCCAGCCCCACAAGTGTCTCCTCCAGCCCCACAAGTGTCTCTCCAGCCCCCACAAGTGTCTCTCCAGCCCCCACAAGTGTCTCTCCCAGCCCCACAAGTGTCTCCCCAGCCCCACAAGTGTCTCCCCCAGCCCCCACAAGTGTCTCTCCAGCCCCACAAGTGTCTCCCCAGCCCCACAAGTGTCCTCCCCAGCCCCACAAGTGTCTCTCCTGCCCCACAAGTGTCTCCCAGCCCCACAAGTGTCTCCCCAGCCCCACAAGTGCCTCTCCCCAGCCCCACAAGTGTCTCCCCAGCCCCACAAGTGTCTCCCCAGCCCCACAAGTGCCTCCCCAGCCCCACAAGTGTCTCTCCCTGCCCCACAAGTGTCTCTCCCAGCCCCACAAGTGTCTCCCCAGCCCCACAAGTGTCTCCCCAGCCCCACAAGTGCCTCCCCAGCCCCACAAGTGTCTCTCCTGCCCCCACAAGTGTCTCTCCAGCCCCACAAGTGTCTCCCCAGCCCCACAAGTGTCCTCCCCAGCCCCACAAGTGTCTCTCCCAGCCCCACAAGTGTCCTCCCCAGCCCCACAAGTGTCTCCCCAGCCCCACAAGTGCCTCCCCAGCCCCACAAGTGTCTCTCCAGCCCCACAAGTGTCTCTCCAGCCCCACAAGTGTCTCCCCAGCCCCCAAGTGCCTCCCCCAGCCCCACAAGTGCCTCCCCAGCCCCACAAGTGTCTCTCCAGCCCCACAAGTGTCTCCCCAGCCCCCCAAGTGTCTCTCCAGCCCCACAAGTGTCTCCCCAGCCCCCACAAGTGTCTCCCCAGCCCCACAAGTGTCTCCCCAGCCCCACCAAGTGTCCTCCCCAGCCCCACAAGTGTCTCCCCAGCCCCACAAGTGTCTCCCCAGCCCCACAAGTGTCTCTCCTGCCCCACAAGTGCCTCCCCAGCCCCACAAGTGTCTCTCCTGCCCCACAAGTGTCCTCCCCAGCCCCACAAGTGTCTCCCCAGCCCCACAAGTGTCCTCCCAGCCCCACAAGTGTCTCTCCAGCCCCACAAGTGTCTCTCCTGCCCCACAAGTGTCTCCCCAGCCCCACAAGTGTCTCCCCAGCCCCACAAGTGTCTCTCCAGCCCCACAAGTGTCTCTCCAGCCCCCACAAGTGTCTCTCCAGCCCCACAAGTGTCTCTCCAGCCCCACAAGTGTCTCTCAGCCCCAAGGTCTCTCCAGCCCCACAAGTGTCTCTCCAGCCCCACAAGTGTCTCCCCAGCCCCACAAGTGTCTCCCCAGCCCCCCAAGTGCCTCCCCAACCCCACAAGTGTCTCTCCAGCCCCCCAAGTGCCTCCCCAGCCCCCCAAGTGCCTCCCCAGCCCCCCAAGTGCCTCCCCAGCCCCACAAGTGCCTCCCCAGCCCCACAAGTGTCTCCCCAGCCCCACAAGTGTCTCTCCAGCCCCACAAGTGTCTCCCCAGCCCCACAAGTGTCTCCCCAGCCCCACAAGTGCCTCCCCAGCCCCACAAGTGTCTCTCCTGCCCCACAAGTGTCTCCCCAGCCCCACAAGTGTCTCTCCTGCCCCACAAGTGCCTCCCCAGCCCCACAAGTGTCTCTCCTGCCCCACAAGTGCCTCCCCAGCCCCCCAAGTGTCTCCCCAGCCCCACAAGTGTCTCTCCAGCCCCACAAGTGTCTCCCCAGCCCCCCAAGTGCCTCCCCAACCCCACAAGTGTCTCCCCAGCCCCACAAGTGCCTCCCCAGCCCCACAAGTGTCTCCCCAGCCCCCCAAGTGCCTCCCCAACCCCACAAGTGTCTCCCCAGCCCCACAAGTGCCTCCCCAGCCCCACAAGTGTCTCCCCAGCCCCACAAGTGTCTCCCCAGCCCCACAAGTGTCTCCCCAGCCCCACAAGTGTCTCTCCAGCCCCACAAGTGTCTCCCCAGCCCCACAAGTGTCTCCCCAGCCCCACAAGTGTCTCTCCAGCCCCACAAGTGTCTCCCCAGCCCCACAAGTGTCTCCCCAGCCCCACAAGTGTCTCTCCTGCCCCACAAGTGTCTCCCCAGCCCCACAAGTGTCTCCCCAGCCCCACAAGTGTCTCCCCAGCCCCACAAGTGTCTCTCCAGCCCCACAAGTGTCTCTCCAGCCCCACAAGTGTCTCCCCAGCCCCACAAGTGTCTCCCCAGCCCCACAAGTGTCTCCCCAGCCCCACAAGTGTCTCTCCAGCCCCACAAGTGTCTCTCCAGCCCCACAAGTGTCTCCCCAGCCCCACAAGTGTCTCTCCTGCCCCACAAGTGTCTCCCCAGCCCCACAAGTGTCTCCCCAGCCCCACAAGTGTCTCTCCTGCCCCACAAGTGTCTCTCCTGCCCCACAAGTGTCTCCCCAGCCCCACAAGTGTCTCCCCAGCCCCACAAGTGTCTCCCCAGCCCCACAAGTGTCTCTCCAGCCCCACAAGTGTCTCCCCAGCCCCACAAGTGTCTCTCCAGCCCCACAAGTGCCTCCCCAGCCCCACAAGTGTCTCTCCTGCCCCACAAGTGTCTCTCCAGCCCCACAAGTGTCTCCCCAGCCCCACAAGTGTCTCTCCAGCCCCACAAGTGTCTCTCCAGCCCCACAAGTGTCTCTCCTGCCCCACAAGTGTCTCCCCAGCCCCACAAGTGTCTCCCCAGCCCCACAAGTGTCTCTCCTGCCCCCCAAGTGTCTCTCCTGCCCCACAAGTGTCTCCCCAGCCCCACAAGTGTCTCCCCAGCCCCACAAGTGTCTCTCCAGCCCCACAAGTGTCTCCCCAGCCCCACAAGTGTCTCCCCAGCCCCACAAGTGTCTCTCCAGCCCCACAAGTGTCTCTCCAGCCCCACAAGTGTCTCCCCAGCCCCACAAGTGTCTCCCCAGCCCCACAAGTGCCTCCCCAGCCCCACAAGTGTCTCCCCAGCCCCACAAGTGTCTCTCCAGCCCCACAAGTGTCTCCCCAGCCCCACAAGTGTCTCTCCAGCCCCACAAGTGTCTCTCCAGCCCCACAAGTGTCTCTCCTGCCCCACAAGTGCCTCCCCAGCCCCACAAGTGCCTCCCCAGCCCCACAAGTGCCTCCCCAGCCCCACAAGTGTCTCTCCTGCCCCACAAGTGTCTCCCCAGCCCCACAAGTGTCTCCCCAGCCCCACAAGTGTCTCTCCAGCCCCACAAGTGTCTCCCCAGCCCCACAAGTGCTCTCCCCAGCCCCACAAGTGTCTCCCCAGCCCCACAAGTGCCTCCCCAGCCCCACAAGTGTCTCTCCAGCCCCACAAGTGTCTCTCCTGCCCCACAAGTGTCTCCCCAGCCCCACAAGTGTCTCCCCAGCCCCACAAGTGTCTCTCCTGCCCCACAAGTGTCTCTCCAGCCCCACAAGTGTCTCCCCAGCCCCACAAGTGTCTCTCCAGCCCCACAAGTGTCTCTCCAGCCCCACAAGTGTCTCCCCAGCCCCACAAGTGTCTCCCCAGCCCCACAAGTGCCTCCCCAGCCCCACAAGTGCCTCCCCAGCCCCACAAGTGTCTCTCCAGCCCCACAAGTGTCTCCCCAGCCCCACAAGTGTCTCTCCAGCCCCACAAGTGTCTCTCCAGCCCCACAAGTGTCTCTCCAGCCCCACAAGTGTCTCTCCAGCCCCACAAGTGTCTCTCCTGCCCCACAAGTGTCTCCCCAGCCCCACAAGTGTCTCCCCAGCCCCACAAGTGTCTCTCCTGCCCCACAAGTGTCTCTCCAGCCCCACAAGTGTCTCCCCAGCCCCACAAGTGTCTCCCCAGCCCCACAAGTGTCTCTCCAGCCCCACAAGTGTCTCTCCAGCCCCACAAGTGTCTCCCCAGCCCCACAAGTGTCTCTCCAGCCCCACAAGTGTCTCTCCTGCCCCACAAGTGTCTCTCCAGCCCCACAAGTGTCTCTCCTGCCCCACAAGTGTCTCTCCAGCCCCACAAGTGTCTCCCCTGCCCCACAAGTGTCTCTCCAGCCCCACAAGTGTCTCCCCAGCCCCACAAGTGTCTCCCCAGCCCCACAAGTGTCTCTCCTGCCCCACAAGTGTCTCTCCTGCCCCACAAGTGTCTCCCCAGCCCCACAAGTGTCTCTCCAGCCCCACAAGTGTCTCCCCAGCCCCACAAGTGTCTCTCCAGCCCCACAAGTGTCTCCCCAGCCCCACAAGTGTCTCTCCAGCCCCACAAGTGTCTCTCCTGCCCCACAAGTGTCTCTCCTGCCCCACAAGTGTCTCCCCAGCCCCACAAGTGTCTCCCCAGCCCCACAAGTGTCTCCCCAGCCCCACAAGTGTCTCCCCAGCCCCCCAAGTGACTCCCCTGCCCCACAAGTGTCTCCCCAGCCCCACAAGTGTCTCTCCAGCCCCACAAGTGTCTCCCCAGCCCCACAAGTGTCTCCCCAGCCCCACAAGTGTCTCTCCAGCCCCACAAGTGTCTCTCCAGCCCCACAAGTGTCTCCCCAGCCCCCCAAGTGTCTCTCCTGCCCCACAAGTGTCTCCCCAGCCCCACAAGTGTCTCCCCAGCCCCACAAGTGTCTCCCCAGCCCCACAAGTGTCTCCCCAGCCCCACAAGTGTCTCTCCAGCCCCACAAGTGCCTCCCCAGCCCCACAAGTGTCTCCCCAGCCCCACAAGTGTCTCTCCAGCCCCACAAGTGTCTCCCCAGCCCCACAAGTGTCTCCCCAGCCCCACAAGTGTCTCCCCAGCCCCACAAGTGTCTCTCCAGCCCCACAAGTGTCTCTCCTGCCCCACAAGTGTCTCCCCAGCCCCACAAGTGTCTCTCCTGCCCCACAAGTGTCTCCCCAGCCCCACAAGTGTCTCTCCAGCCCCACAAGTGTCTCCCCAGCCCCACAAGTGTCTCCCCAGCCCCACAAGTGTCTCCCCAGCCCCCCAAGTGACTCCCCTGCCCCACAAGTGTCTCCCCAGCCCCACAAGTGTCTCTCCAGCCCCACAAGTGTCTCCCCAGCCCCACAAGTGTCTCCCCAGCCCCACAAGTGTCTCTCCAGCCCCACAAGTGTCTCTCCAGCCCCACAAGTGTCTCCCCAGCCCCCCAAGTGTCTCTCCTGCCCCACAAGTGTCTCCCCAGCCCCACAAGTGTCTCCCCAGCCCCACAAGTGTCTCCCCAGCCCCACAAGTGTCTCCCCAGCCCCACAAGTGTCTCCCCAGCCCCACAAGTGCCTCCCCAGCCCCACAAGTGTCTCCCCAGCCCCACAAGTGTCTCTCCAGCCCCACAAGTGTCTCCCCAGCCCCACAAGTGTCTCCCCAGCCCCACAAGTGTCTCTCCAGCCCCACAAGTGCCTCCCCAGCCCCACAAGTGTCTCTCCTGCCCCACAAGTGTCTCCCCAGCCCCACAAGTGTCTCTCCAGCCCCACAAGTGTCTCCCCAGCCCCACAAGTGTCTCCCCAGCCCCACAAGTGTCTCTCCAGCCCCACAAGTGTCTCCCCAGCCCCACAAGTGTCTCTCCAGCCCCACAAGTGTCTCTCCTGCCCCACAAGTGTCTCCCCAGCCCCACAAGTGTCTCTCCAGCCCCACAAGTGTCTCCCCAGCCCCACAAGTGTCTCTCCTGCCCCACAAGTGTCTCCCCAGCCCCACAAGTGTCTCCCCAGCCCCACAAGTGTCTCCCCAGCCCCACAAGTGTCTCCCCAGCCCCACAAGTGTCTCTCCTGCCCCACAAGTGTCTCTCCAGCCCCACAAGTGTCTCTCCTGCCCCACAAGTGTCTCTCCAGCCCCACAAGTGTCTCTCCTGCCCCACAAGTGTCTCCCCAGCCCCACAAGTGTCTCCCCAGCCCCACAAGTGCCTCCCCAGCCCCACAAGTGTCTCCCCTGCCCCACAAGTGTCTCCCCAGCCCCACAAGTGTCTCTCCTGCCCCACAAGTGTCTCTCCAGCCCCACAAGTGTCTCTCCAGCCCCACAAGTGTCTCCCCAGCCCCACAAGTGTCTCTCCAGCCCCACAAGTGTCTCCCCTGCCCCACAAGTGTCTCCCCAGCCCCACAAGTGTCTCTCCAGCCCCACAAGTGTCTCCCCAGCCCCACAAGTGTCTCCCCAGCCCCACAAGTGTCTCCCCTGCCCCACAAGTGTCTCCCCAGCCCCACAAGTGTCTCTCCAGCCCCACAAGTGTCTCTCCTGCCCCACAAGTGTCTCCCCAGCCCCACAAGTGTCTCTCCAGCCCCACAAGTGTCTCTCCAGCCCCACAAGTGTCTCTCCAGCCCCACAAGTGTCTCTCCAGCCCCACAAGTGTCTCTCCAGCCCCACAAGTGTCTCCCCAGCCCCACAAGTGTCTCTCCAGCCCCACAAGTGTCTCCCCAGCCCCACAAGTGTCTCCCCAGCCCCACAAGTGTCTCCCCAGCCCCACAAGTGTCTCTCCTGCCCCACAAGTGTCTCTCCTGCCCCACAAGTGTCTCTCCAGCCCCACAAGTGTCTCTCCTGCCCCACAAGTGTCTCTCCAGCCCCACAAGTGTCTCCCCAGCCCCACAAGTGTCTCTCCAGCCCCACAAGTGCCTCTCCAGCCCCACAAGTGTCTCTCCTGCCCCACAAGTGTCTCTCCTGCCCCACAAGTGTCTCTCCTGCCCCACAAGTGTCTCTCCTGCCCCACAAGTGTCTCCCCAGCCCCACAAGTGTCTCCCCAGCCCCACAAGTGTCTCTCCAGCCCCACAAGTGTCTCTCCAGCCCCACAAGTGTCTCTCCAGCCCCACAAGTGTCTCTCCAGCCCCACAAGTGTCTCTCCAGCCCCACAAGTGTCTCTCCTGCCCCACAAGTGTCTCTCCAGCCCCACAAGTGTCTCTCCAGCCCCACAAGTGCCTCCCCAGCCCCCCAAGTGTCTCTCCAGCCCCACAAGTGTCTCCCCAGCCCCACAAGTGTCTCTCCTGCCCCACAAGTGTCTCTCCAGCCCCACAAGTGTCTCTCCAGCCCCACAAGTGTCTCTCCTGCCCCACAAGTGCCTCCCCAGCCCCACAAGTGTCTCCCCAGCCCCCCAAGTGTCTCCCCAGCCCCACAAGTGTCTCCCCAGCCCCCCAAGTGTCTCCCCAGCCCCACAAGTGTCTCCCCAGCCCCACAAGTGCCTCCCCAGCCCCACAAGTGTCTCTCCAGCCCCACAAGTGTCTCTCCAGCCCCACAAGTGTCTCTCCAGCCCCACAAGTGTCTCCCCAGCCCCACAAGTGTCTCTCCTGCCCCACAAGTGTCTCCCCAGCCCCACAAGTGTCTCTCCAGCCCCACAAGTGTCTCCCCAGCCCCACAAGTGTCTCCCCAGCCCCACAAGTGTCTCTCCTGCCCCACAAGTGTCTCCCCAGCCCCACAAGTGTCTCTCCAGCCCCACAAGTGTCTCCCCAGCCCCACAAGTGTCTCTCCAGCCCCACAAGTGTCTCTCCTGCCCCACAAGTGTCTCCCCAGCCCCACAAGTGTCTCCCCAGCCCCACAAGTGTCTCCCCAGCCCCACAAGTGTCTCCCCAGCCCCACAAGTGTCTCCCCAGCCCCACAAGTGTCTCTCCAGCCCCACAAGTGTCTCTCCAGCCCCACAAGTGTCTCTCCAGCCCCACAAGTGTCTCCCCAGCCCCACAAGTGTCTCCCCAGCCCCACAAGTGCCTCCCCAGCCCCACAAGTGTCTCCCCAGCCCCACAAGTGTCTCTCCAGCCCCACAAGTGTCTCTCCAGCCCCACAAGTGCCTCCCCAGCCCCACAAGTGTCTCTCCTGCCCCACAAGTGTCTCTCCAGCCCCACAAGTGTCTCTCCAGCCCCACAAGTGCCTCCCCAGCCCCACAAGTGTCTCCCCAGCCCCACAAGTGTCTCTCCTGCCCCACAAGTGTCTCTCCAGCCCCACAAGTGTCTCTCCAGCCCCACAAGTGTCTCCCCAGCCCCACAAGTGTCTCTCCAGCCCCACAAGTGTCTCTCCAGCCCCACAAGTGTCTCCCCAGCCCCACAAGTGTCTCTCCAGCCCCACAAGTGTCTCTCCAGCCCCACAAGTGTCTCTCCAGCCCCACAAGTGTCTCCCCAGCCCCACAAGTGTCTCCCCAGCCCCACAAGTGTCTCTCCTGCCCCACAAGTGTCTCTCCAGCCCCACAAGTGTCTCCCCAGCCCCACAAGTGTCTCCCCAGCCCCACAAGTGTCTCTCCAGCCCCACAAGTGTCTCTCCAGCCCCACAAGTGTCTCTCCAGCCCCACAAGTGCCTCCCCAGCCCCACAAGTGCCTCCCCAGCCCCACAAGTGCCTCCCCAGTCCCACAAGTGTCTCTCCAGCCCCACAAGTGTCTCTCCAGCCCCACAAGTGCCTCCCCAGCCCCACAAGTGTCTCTCCAGCCCCACAAGTGTCTCCCCAGCCCCACAAGTGTCTCCCCAGCCCCACAAGTGTCTCCCCAGCCCCACAAGTGTCTCTCCAGCCCCACAAGTGTCTCTCCAGCCCCACAAGTGTCTCTCCAGCCCCACAAGTGTCTCCCCAGCCCCACAAGTGTCTCTCCAGCCCCACAAGTGTCTCGCCAGCCCCACAAGTGTCTCCCCAGCCCCACAAGTGTCTCTCCAGCCCCACAAGTGTCTCCCCAGCCCCACAAGTGTCTCTCCAGCCCCACAAGTGTCTCCCCAGCCCCACAAGTGTCTCCCCAGCCCCACAAGTGTCTCCCCAGCCCCACAAGTGTCTCTCCTGCCCCACAAGTGTCTCCCCAGACCCACAAGTGTCTCTCCAGCCCCACAAGTGTCTCCCGAGCCCCACAAGTGTCTCTCCAGCCCCACAAGTGTCTCTCCAGCCCCACAAGTGTCTCTCCAGCCCCACAAGTGCCTCCCCAGCCCCACAAGTGTCTCCCCAGCCCCACAAGTGTCTCTCCAGCCCCACAAGTGTCTCCCCAGCCCCACAAGTGTCTCTCCTGCCCCACAAGTGTCTCTCCTGCCCCACAAGTGTCTCTCCTGCCCCACAAGTGTCTCTCCAGCCCCACAAGTGTCTCCCCAGCCCCACAAGTGCCTCCCCAGCCCCCCAAGTGCCTCCCCAGCCCCCCAAGTGTCTCCCCAGCCCCACAAGTGTCTCTCCAGCCCCCCAAGTGTCTCTCCTGCCCCACAAGTGTCTCTCCAGCCCCCCAAGTGCCTCCCCAGCCCCACAAGTGTCTCCCCAGCCCCACAAGTGTCTCTCCTGCCCCACAAGTGTCTCCCCAGCCCCACAAGTGTCTCTCCTGCCCCACAAGTGTCTCTCCAGCCCCCCAAGTGCCTCCCCAGCCCCACAAGTGTCTCCCCAGCCCCACAAGTGTCTCTCCTGCCCCACAAGTGTCTCCCCAGCCCCACAAGTGTCTCTCCTGCCCCACAAGTGTCTCTCCTGCCCCACAAGTGTCTCTCCTGCCCCACAAGTGTCTCTCCAGCCCCACAAGTGTCTCCCCAGCCCCACAAGTGCCTCCCCAGCCCCACAAGTGTCTCTCCAGCCCCACAAGTGTCTCCCCAGCCCCACAAGTGTCTCCCCAGCCCCACAAGTGCCTCCCCAGCCCCACAAGTGTCTCCCCAGCCCCACAAGTGTCTCTCCAGCCCCACAAGTGTCTCTCCAGCCCCACAAGTGTCTCTCCTGCCCCACAAGTGTCTCCCCAGCCCCACAAGTGTCTCCCCAGCCCCACAAGTGCCTCCCCAGCCCCACAAGTGTCTCCCCAGCCCCACAAGTGTCTCCCCAGCCCCACAAGTGTCTCTCCAGCCCCCCACAAGTGTCTCTCCAGCCCCACAAGTGTCTCTCCTGCCCCACAAGTGTCTCCCAGCCCCACAAGTGTCTCCCCAGCCCCACAAGTGTCTCTCCTGCCCCACAAGTGTCTCCCAGCCCCACAAGTGTCTCCCCAGCCCCACAAGTGTCTCTCCTGCCCCACAAGTGTCTCCCCAGCCCCACAAGTGCCTCCCCAGCCCCACAAGTGTCTCTCCAGCCCCACAAGTGTCTCTCCAAGCCCCACAAGTGTCTCCCCAGCCCACAAGTGCCTCCCAGCCCCACAAGTGCCTCCCAGCCCCACAAGTGTCTCTCCTGCCCCACAAGTGTCTCTCCAGCCCCACAAGTGTCTCTCCAGCCCACAAGTGTCTCTCAGCCCCACAAGTGTCTCCAGCCCCCACAAGTGTCTCCCCAGCCCCACAAGTGTCTCTCCTGCCCCACAAGTGCCTCCCCAGCCCCACAAGTGTCTCCCAGCCCCACAAGTGTCTCTCCTGCCCCACAAGTGTCTCCCC
The DNA here is from genome assembly GCA_033459285.1 of Clamator glandarius. Taxonomy (NCBI): domain Eukaryota; kingdom Metazoa; phylum Chordata; class Aves; order Cuculiformes; family Cuculidae; genus Clamator; species Clamator glandarius. Next base: position 16,170 of record JAUNZM010001897.1, on the reverse strand, counting down.
AGCCCCACAAGTGTCTCTCCAGCCCCACAAGTGCCTCCCCAGCCCCACAAGTGTCTCTCCTGCCCCACAAGTGTCTCTCCAGCCCCACAAGTGTCTCCCCAGCCCCCACAAGTGTCTCCCCAGCCCCACAAGTGTCTCTCCTGCCCCACAAGTGTCTCCCCAGCCCCACAAGTGTCTCTCCAGCCCCACAAGTGTCTCTCCAGCCCCACAAGTGTCTCCCCAGCCCCACAAGTGTCTCCCCAGCCCCACAAGTGTCTCCCCAGCCCCACAAGTGTCTCTCCTGCCCCACAAGTGTCTCCCCAGCCCCACAAGTGTCTCTCCAGCCCCACAAGTGCCTCCCCCAGCCCCACAAGTGTCTCTCCTGCCCCACAAGTGTCTCTCCAGCCCCACAAGTGTCACTCCAGCCCCACAAGTGTCTCTCCAGCCCCACAAGTGTCTCCCCAGCCCCACAAGTGTCTCTCCAGCCCCACAAGTGTCTCCCCAGCCCCACAAGTGTCTCTCCAGCCCCACAAGTGTCTCTCCAGCCCCACAAGTGTCTCTCCAGCCCCACAAGTGTCTCTCCAGCCCACAAGTGTCTCTCCAGCCCCACAAGTGTCTCTCCAGCCCCACAAGTGTCTCTCCAGCCCCACAAGTGTCTCTCCAGCCCCACAAGTGTCCTCCCCACAGGCCCCCCCCACAAGTGTCTCTCCAGCCCCACAAGTGTCTCTCCACAAGTGTCTCTCCAGCCCCACAAGTGTCTCCCCAGCCCCACAAGTGTCTCTCCAGCCCCACAAGTGTCTCTCCAGCCCCACAAGTGTCTCCCCAGCCCCACAAGTGTCTCTCCAGCCCCACAAGTGTCTCTCCAGCCCCACAAGTGTCTCCCCAGCCCCACAAGTGTCTCCCCAGCCCCACAAGTGTCTCCCCAGCCCCACAAGTGTCTCCCCAGCCCCACAAGTGTCTCCCCAGCCTCACAAGTGTCTCTCCAGCCCCACAAGTGTCTCTCCAGCCCCACAAGTGTCTCTCCTGCCCCACAAGTGTCTCCCCAGCCCCACAAGTGTCTCTCCAGCCCCACAAGTGTCTCTCCAGCCCCACAAGTGTCTCTCCAGCCCCACAAGTGTCTCTCCTGCCCCACAAGTGTCTCCCCAGCCCCCCAAGTGTCTCTCCTGCCCCACAAGTGTCTCCCCAGCCCCACAAGTGTCTCTCCAGCCCCCCAAGTGTCTCCCCAGCCCCACAAGTGTCTCTCCAGCCCCACAAGTGTCTCCCCAGCCCCACAAGTGTCTCCCCAGCCCCACAAGTGTCTCTCCAGCCCCACAAGTGTCTCTCCAGCCCCACAAGTGTCTCTCCTGCCCCACAAGTGTCTCTCCAGCCCCACAAGTGTCTCTCCAGCCCCACAAGTGTCTCTCCTGCCCCACAAGTGTCTCTCCAGCCCCACAAGTGTCTCTCCAGCCCCACAAGTGTCTCTCCTGCCCCACAAGTGTCTCTCCAGCCCCACAAGTGTCTCTCCTGCCCCACAAGTGTCTCTCCAGCCCCACAAGTGTCTCTCCAGCCCCACAAGTGTCTCTCCAGCCCCACAAGTGTCTCTCCTGCCCCACAAGTGTCTCTCCAGCCCCACAAGTGTCTCCCCAGCCCCACAAGTGTCTCTCCAGCCTCACAAGTGTCTCCCCAGCCCCACAAGTGTCTCTCCAGCCCCACAAGTGCCTCCCCAGCCCCACAAGTGTCTCCCCAGCCCCACAAGTGTCTCTCCAGCCCCACAAGTGTCTCTCCTGCCCCACAAGTGTCTCTCCAGCCCCACAAGTGTCTCTCCAGCCCCACAAGTGTCTCTCCTGCCCCACAAGTGTCTCTCCAGCCCCACAAGTGTCTCCCCAGCCCCACAAGTGTCTCTCCAGCCCCACAAGTGCCTCCCCAGCCCCACAAGTGTCTCCCCAGCCCCACAAGTGTCTCCCCAGCCCCACAAGTGTCTCTCCTGCCCCACAAGTGTCTCCCCAGCCCCACAAGTGTCTCTCCTGCCCCACAAGTGTCTCCCCAGCCCCACAAGTGTCTCTCCAGCCCCACAAGTGTCTCTCCAGCCCCACAAGTGCCTCCCCAGCCCCACAAGTGTCTCCCCAGCCCCACAAGTGTCTCTCCTGCCCCACAAGTGTCTCCCCAGCCCCACAAGTGCCTCCCCAGCCCCACAAGTGTCTCTCCAGCCCCACAAGTGTCTCCCCAGCCCCACAAGTGCCTCCCCAGCCCCACAAGTGTCTCTCCAGCCCCACAAGTGTCTCCCCAGCCCCCCAAGTGTCTCTCCAGCCCCACAAGTGTCTCCCCAGCCCCACAAGTGTCTCCCCAGCCCCACAAGTGTCTCTCCAGCCCCACAAGTGTCTCCCCAGCCCCCCAAGTGCCTCCCCAGCCCCACAAGTGTCTCCCCAGCCCCACAAGTGTCTCTCCAGCCCCACAAGTGTCTCCCCAGCCCCACAAGTGTCTCCCCAGCCCCCCAAGTGCCTCCCCAGCCCCACAAGTGTCTCTCCAGCCCCACAAGTGTCTCCCCAGCCCCACAAGTGTCTCTCCAGCCCCACAAGTGCCTCCCCAGCCCCACAAGTGTCTCCCCAGCCCCCCAAGTGCCTCCCCAGCCCCACAAGTGCCTCCCCAGCCCCCCAAGTGCCTCCCCAGCCCCACAAGTGCCTCTCCAGCCCCCCAAGTGTCTCCCCAGCCCCCCAAGTGCCTCCCCAGCCCCCCAAGTGCCTCTCCAGCCCCACAAGTGCCTCCCCAGCCCCACAAGTGCCTCTCCAGCCCCCCAAGTGCCTCCCCAGCCCCACAAGTGCCTCTCCAGCCCCCCAAGTGTCTCCCCAGCCCCCCAAGTGCCTCCCCAGCCCCCCAAGTGCCTCTCCAGCCCCACAAGTGCCTCCCCAGCCCCACAAGTGCCTCTCCAGCCCCCCAACTGCCTCCCCAGCCCCCCAAGTGTCTCCCCAGCCCCCCAAGTGCCTCCCCAGCCCCCCAAGTGCCTCCCCAGCCCCACAAGTGTCTCCCCAGCCCCCCAAGTGCCTCCCCAGCCCTACAAGTGCCTCTCCAGCCCCACAAGTGCCTCCCCAGCCCCACAAGTGCTTCCCCAGCCCCCCAAGTGCCTCCCCAGCCCCCCAAGTGCCTCCCCAGCCCCCCAAGTGTCTCCCCAGCCCCCCAAGTGCCTCCCCAGCCCCACAAGTGTCTCCCCAGCCCCACAAGTGTCTCTCCAGCCCCACAAGTGTCTCTCCAGCCCCCCAAGTGTCTCCCCAGCCCCACAAGTGTCTCCCCAGCCCCACAAGTGTCTCTCCAGCCCCACAAGTGTCTCTCCAGCCCCCCAAGTGCCTCCCCAGCCCCACAAGTGTCTCCCCAGCCCCCCAAGTGCCTCCCCAGCCCCACAAGTGTCTCCCCAGCCCCCCAAGTGCCTCCCCAGCCCCACAAGTGTCTCCCCAGCCCCCCAAGTGCCTCCCCAGCCCCACAAGTGTCTCCCCAGCCCCACAAGTGTCTCCCCAGCCCCCCAAGTGCCTCCCCAGCCCCACAAGTGCCTCCCCAGCCCCCCAAGTGCCTCCCCAGCCCCACAAGTGCCTCCCCAGCCCCACAAGTGCCTCTCCAGCCCCACAAGTGTCTCCCCAGCCCCACAAGTGTCTCCCCAGCCCCCCAAGTGCCTCCCCAGCCCCCCAAGTGTCTCCCCAGCCCCCCAAGTGCCTCCCCAGCCCCACAAGTGTCTCCCCAGCCCCACAAGTGCCTCCCCAGCCCCCCAAGTGCCTCCCCAGCCCCACATACCCGTCTCCTCCCAGCCCCACAAGTGCCTCCCCAGCCCCACAAGTGTCTCTCCTGCCCCACAAGTGTCTCCCCAGCCCCACAAGTGTCTCCCCAGCCCCACAAGTGTCTCTCCAGCCCCCCAAGTGCCTCCCCAGCCCCCCAAGTGCCTCCCCAGCCCCACAAGTGCCTCCCCAGCCCCACATACCCGTCTCCTCCCGGCCCCACGGGCTCCTCGCAGGGCAGGGCCAGCATGGGCCTCAGCCCCATGGCTCGTAGCCGCCCCACGGCGACCTCCAACTCGTCGGGGCTCTCGCCCCCCACGAAGTGTCCGTAGAACGAGGCCCTCAAGGCCGCGACCCACAAGCGTCGTCCCAGCGCCCTCCTCGACGCCTCCAGGATCTATGGGGCAGGGAGATATGGGGCTGGATTAAAAAAACAACCCCCCCCCCCCAACCAACCAACCAAAACCTCTTTCTGCCCCATAGGAAAAAAAGTCACGAGAAGCTACTTTGGGGGGGCAACCGACCCACGGCGAGTGACGAACTAAGCGGGGGGACGAGCAGAGGCCGAGGACCAGTAGGGCCCTCGCCAGCTCCCCACGGCTCTTCAGCCCCATAGCGGCCCCCGAGGAGAAATCCAGCCCCGCGGGCTTCTCGAGACCCATAGCGGAGAGATCGAGGGGGACCCCGAGAGCCGTGGGGCACGAGGAGGGGACGAAGGGACCCGCGAGTCACTCAGTAACCTGGACTCTGACCCATAGAGAGGCCTCCAAGGGGGCGGCTATGGGGCACGGGGGGGGGGGGGGGGGGGGGGGGGGGAGCTGTGGGGAGGGACGAGGCCCTGGGAGGCCCCTGTGGGGCTGTATGGGGGCTCTATGGGGTAATATGGGGCTCTATGGGGCTCTATGGGGTAATATGGGGCTCTATGGGGCTCTATGGGGCTCTATGGGGCTCTATGGGGTAATATGGGGCTCTATGGGGCTCTATGGGGTAATATGGGGCTCTATGGGGTAATACGGGGCTCTATGGGGTAATATGGGGCTCTATGGGGCTCTATGGGGCTCTATGGGGCTCTATGGGGTAATATGGGGCTCTGTGGGGTAATATGGGGCTCTATGGGGTAATATGGGGCTCTATGGGGCTCTATGGGGCTCTATGGGGTAATATGGGGCTCTATGGGGCTCTATGGGGTAATATGGGGCTCTATGGGGCTCTATGGGGCTCTATGGGGCTCTATGGGGCTCTATGGGGTAATATGGGGCTCTATGGGGCTCTATGGGGCTCTATGGGGCTCTATGGGGTAATATGGGGCTCTATGGGGCTCTATGGGGTAATATGGGGCTCTATGGGGCTCTATGGGGCTCTATGGGGTAATATGGGGCTCTATGGGGTCTCTATGGGGCTCTATGGGGTAATATGGGGCTCTATGGGGTCTCTATGGGGCTCTATGGGGTCTCTATGGGGCTCTATGGGGCTCTATGGGGTAATATGGGGCTCTATGGGGCTCTATGGGGCTCTATGGGGTAATATGGGGCTCTATGGGGCTCTATGGGGCTCTATGGGGTAATATGGGGCTCTATGGGGCTCTATGGGGCTCTATGGGGCTCTATGGGGTCCCTATGGGGTAATATGGGGCTCTATGGGGCTCTATGGGGTAATATGGGGTCTCTATGGGGCTCTATGGGGCTCTATGGGGCTCTATGGGGCTCTATGGGGTAATATGGGGCTCTATGGGGTCTCTATGGGGTAATATGGGGCTCTATGGGGCTCTATGGGGCTCTATGGGGTAATATGGGGCTCTATGGGGTCTCTATGGGGCTCTATGGGGTAATAAGGGGGCTCTATGGGGTAATATGGGGCTCTATGGGGCTCTATGGGGCTCTATGGGGCTCTATGGGGTAATACGGGGCTCTATGGGGCTCTATGGGGTAATATGGGGCTCTATGGGGCTCTATGGGGTAATATGGGGTAATATGGGGCTCTATGGGGCTCTATGGGGCTCTATGGGGCTCTATGGGGTAATATGGGGCTCTATGGGGCTCTATGGGGTAATACGGGGCTCTATGGGGCTCTATGGGGTAATATGGGGCTCTATGGGGCTCTATGGGGCTCTATGGGGTAATATGGGGCTCTATGGGGCTCTATGGGGCTCTATGGGGCTCTATGGGGCTCTATGGGGCTCTATGGGGTAATATGGGGCTCTATGGGGTCTCTATGGGGCTCTATGGGGCTCTATGGGGTAATATGGGGCTCTATGGGGTCTCTATGGGGCTCTATGGGGCTCTATGGGGTAATATGGGGCTCTATGGGGCTCTATGGGGCTCTATGGGGTAATATGGGGCTCTATGGGGCTCTATGGGGTAATATGGGGGCTCTATGGGGTAATATGGGGCTCTATGGGGCTCTATGGGGCTCTATGGGGTAATATGGGGCTCTATGGGGCTCTATGGGGCTCTATGGGGTCTCTATGGGGTCTCTATGGGGGCTCTATGGGGTCTCTATGGGGTCTCTGTGGGGTCTCTGGGGGGTCTCTGTGGGGTCTCTATGGGGTCTCTGGGGGGTCTCTGTGGGGTCTCTGTGGGGTCTCTGTGGGGTCTCTGGGGGGTCTCTATGGGGTCTCTATGGGGTCTCTGGGGGGTCTCTGTGGGGTCTCTATGGGGTCTCTGTGGGGTCTCTATGGGGTCTCTATGGGGTCTCTATGGGGTCTCTGGGGGGTCTCTATGGGGTCTCTGTGGGGTCTCTGTGGGGTCTCTGTGGGGTCTCTATGGGGTCTCTATGGGGTCTCTGGGGGGTCTCTGTGGGGTCTCTATGGGGTCTCTGTGGGGGCTCTATGGGGTCTCTATGGGGTCTCTGGGGGGTCTCTGGGGGGTCTCTATGGGGTCTCTATGGGGTCTCTGGGGGGTCTCTATGGGGTCTCTATGGGGTCTCTGTGGGGTCTCTGTGGGGTCTCTATGGGGTCTCTATGGGGTCTCTGTGGGGTCTCTATGGGGTCTCTGTGGGGGCTCTATGGGTCTCTATGGGGTCTCTATGGGGTCTCTGTGGGGTCTCTATGGGGTCTCTGTGGGGTCTCTAGGGGGTCTCTGGGGGGTCTCTGTGGGGTCTCTGTGGGGTCTCTGTGGGGTCTCTGGGGGGTCTCTGTGGGGTCTCTGTGGGGTCTCAATGGGGTCTCTGGGGGGTCTCTATGGGGTCTCTGGGGGGTCTCTGTGGGTCTCTGTGGGGTCTCTGTGGGGTCTCTATGGGGTCTCTGGGGGGTCTCTATGGGGTCTCTGGGGGGTCTCTGTGGGGTCTCTATGGGGTCTCTGTGGGTCTCTATGGGGTCTCTGGGGGGTCTCTATGGGGTCTCTGTGGGGTCTCTATGGGGTCTCTATGGGGTCTCTGTGGGGTCTCTATGGGGTCTCTATGGGGTCTCTGTGGGGTCTCTATGGGGTCTCTATGGGGTCTCTATGGGGTCTCTGTGGGGTCTCTATGGGGTCTCTATGGGGTCCTCTATGGGGTCTCTGTGGGGTCTCTATGGGGTCTCTATGGGGTCTCTGTGGGGTCTCTATGGGGTCTCTATGGGGTCTCTGTGGGGTCTCTGGGGGTCTCTGTGGGGTCTCTATGGGGTCTCTATGGGGTCTCTGTGGGGTCTCTGTGGGGTCTCTGTGGGGTCTCTATGGGGTCTCTATGGGGTCTCTGTGGGGTCTCTGGGGGGTCTCTATGGGGTCTCTGTGGGGTCTCTATGGGGTCTCTATGGGGTCTCTGGGGGGTCTCTGTGGGGTCTCTGTGGGGTCTCTATGGGGTCTCTATGGGGTCTCTATGGGGTCTCTGGGGGGGTCTCTGTGGGGTCTCTGTGGGGTCTCTGTGGGGTCTCTATGGGGTCTCTGGGGGGTCTCTGGGGGGTCTCTGTGGGGTCTCTGTGGGGTCTCTATGGGTCTCTGTGGGGTCTCTATGGGGTCTCTGGGGGGTCTCTATGGGGTCTCTATGGGGTCTCTGTGGGGTCTCTATGGGGTCTCTGTGGGGTCTCTGTGGGGTCTCTGGGGGGTCTCTATGGGGTCTCTGTGGGGTCTCTGTGGGGTCTCTATGGGGTCTCTGAGGGGTCTCTGTGGGGTCTCTGTGGGGTCTCTGTGGGGTCTCTGAGGGGTCTCTGTGGGGTCTCTGTGGGGTCTCTGTGGGGTCTCTATGGGGTCTCTGTGGGGTCTCTGTGGGGTCTCTATGGGGTCTCTATGGGGTCTCTATGGGGTCTCTGTGGGGTCTCTGTGGGGTCTCTGTGGGGTCTCTGGGGGGTCTCTATGGGGTCTCTGTGGGGTCTCTATGGGGTCTCTATGGGGTCTCTGTGGGGTCTCTGTGGGGTCTCTGTGGGGTCTCTGTGGGGTCTCTATGGGGTCTCTGTGGGGTCTCTGTGGGGTCTCTGTGGGGTCTCTATGGGGTCTCTGTGGGGTCTCTGTGGGGTCTCTGTGGGGTCTCTATGGGGTCTCTGTGGGGTCTCTATGGGGTCTCTGTGGGGTCTCTGTGGGGTCTCTATGGGGTCTCTGTGGGGTCTCTGTGGGGTCTCTATGGGGTCTCTGTGGGGTCTCTGTGGGGTCTCTATGGGGTCTCTATGGGGTCTCTGGGGGGTCTCTATGGGGTCTCTGTGGGGTCTCTATGGGGTCTCTGTGGGGTCTCTATGGGGTCTCTATGGGGTCTCTGGGGGGTCTCTGTGGGGTCTCTGTGGGGTCTCTGTGGGGTCTCTATGGGGTCTCTGTGGGGTCTCTGTGGGGTCTCTATGGGGTCTCTATGGGGTCTCTGGGGGGTCTCTATGGGGTCTCTGGGGGGTCTCTGTGGGGTCTCTATGGGGTCTCTGTGGGGTCTCTATGGGGTCTCTGTGGGGTCTCTGTGGGGTCTCTATGGGGTCTCTGTGGGGTCTCTATGGGGTCTCTGTGGGGTCTCTGTGGGGTCTCTATGGGGTCTCTGTGGGGTCTCTGTGGGGTCTCTATGGGGTCTCTATGGGGTCTCTGGGGGGTCTCTGTGGGGTCTCTGTGGGGTCTCTGTGGGGTCTCTATGGGGTCTCTGTGGGGTCTCTATGGGGTCTCTGTGGGGTCTCTGTGGGGTCTCTATGGGGTCTCTGTGGGGTCTCTATGGGGTCTCTGTGGGGTCTCTGTGGGGTCTCTATGGGGTCTCTGTGGGGTCTCTGTGGGGTCTCTATGGGGTCTCTGTGGGGTCTCTGTGGGGTCTCTATGGGGTCTCTGTGGGGTCTCTGTGGGGTCTCTATGGGGTCTCTGTGGGGTCTCTATGGGGTCTCTGTGGGGTCTCTGTGGGGTCTCTATGGGGTCTCTGTGGGGTCTCTGTGGGGTCTCTGTGGGGTCTCTATGGGGTCTCTGTGGGGTCTCTATGGGGTCTCTGTGGGGTCTCTGTGGGGTCTCTATGGGGTCTCTGTGGGGTCTCTGTGGGGTCTCTATGGGGTCTCTGTGGGGTCTCTGTGGGGTCTCTGTGGGGTCTCTATGGGGTCTCTATGGGGTCTCTGTGGGGTCTCTATGGGGTCTCTGGGTCCCTATAGGTCCCTATGGGTCTATGGGGTCTCTATAGGTCCCTATAGGTCCCTATAGGTCTCTATGGGTCCCTTATGGGGTCTCTATAGGTCCCTATGGGTCCCCTATGGGGTCTATAGGTCTCTATGGGTCCCTATAGGTCCCTATGGGGACTCTATAGGTCCCTATGGGTCCCCTATGGGGTCTATGGGTCCCTATAGGTCCCTATGGGTCCCTATGGGTCCCTGTAGGTCCCTATATGTCCCTATGGGTCTCTATGGGGTCCCTATGGGGTCTATGGGTCCCTATGGGTCCCTATAGGTCCCTATAGGTCTCTATGGGTCCCCTATGGGGTCTATGGGTGCCTATAGTTCCCTATAGGTCCCTATGGGGTCTATGGGGTCTATGATAGGTCCCTATAGGTCTCTATGGGTCCCCTATGGGGTCTATGGGTCCCTGTAGGTCCCTATGGGTCCCTATGGGGTCTATGGGTGCCTATGGGTCCCTATAGGTCCCTATAGGTCCCTATGGGTCCCCTATGGGGTCTATGGGTCCCTATGGGTCCCTATAGGTCCCCATGGGGTCTATGGGTGCCTATGGGTCCCTGTAGGTCCCTATGGGTCCCTATGGGGTCTATGGGTGCCTATGGGTCCCTATAGGTCCCTATAGGTCCCTATGGGTCCCCTATGGGGTCTATGGGTGCCTATGGGTCCCTATAGGTCCCTATGTATTCCCTATGGGGTCTATGGGTCCCTATAGGTCCCTATATGTCCCTATGGGTCCCCTATGGGGTCTATGGGTCCCTATAGGTCCCTATAGGTCCCTATGGGTCCCCTATGGGGTCTATGGGTGCCTATGGGTCCCTATAGGTCCCTATGTATTCCCTATGGGGTCTATGGGTCCCTATAGGTCCCTATATGTCCCTATGGGGTCTATGGGTCCCTATAGGTCCCTATAGGTCCCTATGGGTCCCCTATGGGGTCTATGGGTGCCTATGGGTCCCTATAGGTCCCTATGGGTCCCCTATGGGGTCTATGGGTGCCTATGGGTCCCTATAGGTCCCTATGGGGTCTATGGGAGCCTATGGGTCCCTATACGTCCCTATGGGTCCCCTATGGGGTCTATGGGTGCCTATGAGTCCCTATAGGTCCCTATGGGTCTCTATGGGGCCCCTATGGGGTCTATGGGTCCCTGTAGGTCCCTATAGGTCCCTATGGGTCCCCTATGGGGTCTATGGGTCCCTATGGGGCCCTATAGGTCCCTATGGGTCCCCTATGGGGTCTATGGGTCCCTATGGTTCCCTATAGGTCCCTATGGGTCCCCTATGGGGTCTATGGGTCCCTATGGGTCCCTATAGGTCCCTATGGGTCCCCTATGGGGTCTATGGGTCCCTATGGTTCCCTATAGGTCCCTATGGGTCCCCTATGGGGCTATGGGTGCCTATGGGTCCTTATAGGTCCCTATGGGTCCCCTATGGGGTCTATGGGTCCCTATGGGTCCCTATAGGTCCCTATGGGGTCTCTGGGTGCCTATGGGTCCCTATAGGTCCCTATGGGTCCCCTATGGGGTCTATGGGTGCCTATGGGTCCCTATAGGTCCCTATGGGTCCCCTATGGGGTCTATGGGTGCCTATGGGTCCCTATAGGTCCCTATGGGTCCCCTATGGGGTCTATGGGTGCCTATGGGTCCCTATAGGTCCCTATGGGGTCTATGGGTCCCTGTAGGTCCCTATAGGTCCCTATGGGTCCCCTATGGGGTCTATGGGTCCCTATAGGTCCCTATGGGTCCCCTATGGGGTCTATGGGTGCCTATGGGTCCCTATAGGGTCTATGGGTCCCTATAGGTCCCTATGGGTCCCCTATGGGGTCTATGGGTGCCTATAGGTCCCTATGGGTCCCTATGGGTCCCCTATGGGGTCTATGGGTGCCTATGGGTCCCTGTAGGTCCCTGTGGGTCCCTATGGGTCCCCTATGGGGTCTATGGGTGCCTATGGGTCCCTATAGGTCCCTATAGGTCCCTATGGGGTCTATGGGTGCCTATGGGTCCTTATAGGTCCCTATGGGTCCCCTATGGGGTCTATGGGTGCCTATAGGTCCCTATAGGTCCCTATGGGTCCCTATGGGTCCCCTATGGGGTCTATGGGTGCCTATGGGTCCCTGTAGGTCCCTGTGGGTCCCTATGGGTCCCCTATGGGGTCTATGGGTGCCTATGGGTCCCTATAGGTCCCTATAGGTCCCTATGGGGTCTATGGGTGCCTATGGGTCCCTGTAGGTCCCTGTGGGTCCCTATGGGTCCCGTATGGGGTCTATGGGTGCCTATGGGTCCCTATAGGTCGCTATGGGTCCCTATGGGGTCTATGGGTCCCTGTAGGTCCCTATAGGTCCCTATGGGTCCCCTATGGGGTCTATGGGTCCCTATGGTTCCCTATAGGTCCCTATGGGTCCCCTATGGGGCTATGGGTGCCTATGGGTCCTTATAGGTCCCTATGGGTCCCCTATGGGGTCTATGGGTCCCTATGGGTCCCTATAGGTCCCTATGGGGTCTCTGGGTGCCTATGGGTCCCTATAGGTCCCTATGGGTCCCCTATGGGGTCTATGGGTGCCTATGGGTCCCTATAGGTCCCTATGGGTCCCCTATGGGGTCTATGGGTGCCTATGGGTCCCTATAGGTCCCTATGGGTCCCCTATGGGGTCTATGGGTGCCTATGGGTCCCTATAGGTCCCTATGGGGTCTATGGGTCCCTGTAGGTCCCTATAGGTCCCTATGGGTCCCCTATGGGGTCTATGGGTCCCTATAGGTCCCTATGGGTCCCCTATGGGGTCTATGGGTGCCTATGGGTCCCTATAGGTCCCTATGGGGTCTATGGGTCCCTATAGGTCCCTATGGGTCCCCTATGGGGTCTATGGGTGCCTATGGGTCCCTATAGGTCCCTATGGGGTCTATGGGTCCCTATAGGTCCCTATGGGTCCCCTATGGGGTCTATGGGTGCCTATGGGTCCCTGTAGGTCCCTGTGGGTCCCTATGGGTCCCCTATGGGGTCTATGGGTGCCTATGGGTCCCTATAGGTCCCTATAGGTCCCTATGGGGTCTATGGGTGCCTATGGGTCCCTGTAGGTCCCTGTGGGTCCCTATGGGTCCCGTATGGGGTCTATGGGTGCCTATGGGTCCCTATAGGTCCCTATGGGTCCCTATGGGGTCTATGGGTCCCTGTAGGTCTCTATAGGTCCCTATAGGTCCCTATGGGTCCCCTATGGGGTCTATGGGTGCCTATGGGTCCCTATAGGTCCCTATGGGTCCCTATGGGGTCTATGGGTCCCTGTAGGTCTCTATAGGTCCCTATAGGTCCCTATGGGTCCCCTATGGGGTCTATGGGTGCCTATGGGTCCCTATAGGTCCCTATAGGTCCCTATGGGGTCTATGGGTGCCTCTGGGTCCCTATAGGTCCCTATGGGTCCCTATGGGGTCTATGGGTCCCTGTAGGTCCCTATAGGTCCCTATAGGTCCCTATGGGGTCTATGGGTGCCTATGGGTCCCTATAGGTCCCTATGGGTCCCTATGGGGTCTATGGGTCCCTATAGGTCCCTATAGGTCTCTATGGGTCCCCTATGGGGTCTATGGGTGCCTATGGGTCCCTATAGGTCCCTATGGGTCCCTATGGGGTCTATGGGTCCCTATAGGTCCCTATAGGTCTCTATGGGTCCTCTATGGGGTCTCTGGGTGCCTATGGGTCCCTATAGGTCCCTATGGGGTCTATGGGTGCCTATGGGTCCCTATAGGTCCCTATGGGTCCTCTATGGGGTCTATGGGTGCCTATGGGTCCCTGTAGGTCCCTATGGGTCCCCTATGGGGTCTATGGGTGCCTATGGGTCCCTATAGGTCCCTATGGGTCCCTATGGGGTCTATGGGTGCCTATGGGTCCCTATAGATCCCTATGGGTCCCCTATGGGGTCTATGGGTGCCTATGGGTCCCTATAGGTCCCTATGGGTCCCTATGGGTCCCCTATGGGGTCTATGGGTGCCTATGGGTCCCTATAGGTCCCTATGGGTCCCCTATGGGGTCTATGGGTGCCTATGGGTCCCTATAGGTCCCTATGGGTCCCCTATGGGGTCTCTGGGTGCCTATGGGTCCCTATAGGTCCCCTATGGGGTCTATGGGTGCCTATGGGTCCCTATAGGTCCCTATGGGTCTCTGGGGTCCCTGTGGGTCAATCTCTGGGTCCCCGAATTGGTTGGTTTTTTACCCCCAAATTCAACAAATTCCACCCAAAACGCCTCAATTTTTAAAAAAAAACCTCCAATATTTATTACAAAATCCCCTAATTCCTCCAATTCGCCCCGATTCTCCCTCAAAATCACCCCAAAAATCAAGCAATTTCCTCCAAATCCCCACGTTGCAACAACAAGAAATTTGAAATTTCCATTCGAAATCAACTGATTTCCACAAAACCAAAAAAAATTCCCCCCCAAATGCTCCAAATTTCACAAAATCTCCCGATTTTCCGCCCCAAATTGGAGCCGAAATGCTGCAAATGCCCCAAATTCGTCGGCAATTTTCTCCGGTTTCCCTCAAATCATCCAAAATTTCACAAAAACCATCAAAATTTTCGAAAGAACCCCCCAAATTTCAACCAAAATGCTCCAGATTCAGCTGAAAACTCCCCATTTTTTTCAAAATTCGCCCAAAAATGTCCAAAAATTTCCCCGAATTCCACCCCAAATGCTCCAAGTTTCCATTCATTTATTTTAAATTTCCCAGATTTCCTCCAAATTTTCCTCAAAATTTCCCAAATTTCCTTTCAAGCTTCCTAAATTGCCTCCAAATTCACCCAAACTTCCCTCAAATCTTCCCAAATTCCTCCAAATTTCCCTCCAATCTTCCCAAATTTCCCAAATTCCCCTCCAATCTTCCCAAATTCCCCTCAAATTCCCCTCAAATCCCTAAAATTTCCCTCAAATTCACCCAAATTCCCTCAAATCTTCTCAAATTCCTAAAACTCCCCTCCAATCTTCCCAAATTCCCTCAAATCTTCTCAAATTCCCTCAAATCTTCTCAAATTTCCCCCAAATCTTCTCAAATTCCTCCAAATTTCCCTCAAATCTTCTCAAATTCCTAAAATTCTCCTCAAATCTTCCCAAATTCCCTCAAATCTTCTCAAATTCCTCCAAATTTCCCTCAAATCTTCCCAAATTCCCTCAAATCTTCTCAAATTCCCTCAAATATTCCCAAATTCCCTCAAATCTTCTCAAATTCCTAAAATTTCCTCAAATCTTCCCAAATTCCCTCCAATCTTCTCAAATTTCCCCCAAATCTTCTCAAATTCCTCCAAATTTTCCTCAAATCTTCTCAAATTCCTAAAATTCTCCTCAAATCTAGCTGAATTCCCTCAAATCCTCCCAAATTTCCCTCAAATTTTCCCAAATTCCCCCAAATCTTTTCAAATCTTCCCAAATTTCCCTCAAATATCTCCAAATTCCTCAAAATTCCCCTCAAATCTTCAAATTCCCCTCAAATCTTCTCAAATTCCCCTCAAATCTTCCCAAATTCCCCTCAAATACTCTCAACTTCCCTCAAATGTTCCCAAGTTCCCCTCAAATGTTCCCAAATTCCCTCAAATCTTCTCAAAACCCTAAAATTTCCCTCAAATCTTCCCAAATTCCTCTCAAATCCCTCAAATTCCCCTCAAATCCCTAAAATTCCCCTCAAATCTTCTCAAATTCCCTCAAATTCCTCTCAAATCCCTCAAATTCCTCTCAAATCCCTCAAATTCCCCTCAAATCCCTCAAATTCCCCTCAAATCCCTCAAATTCCCCTCAAATCTTCTCAAATTCCCCTCAAATCCCTCAAATTCCCCTCAAATCCCTCAAATTCCCTCAAATCTTCTCAAATTCCCTCAAATCTTCTCAAATTCCCCTCAAATCCCTCAAATTCCCCTCAAATCCCTCAAATTCCTCTCAAATCCCTCAAATTCCCCTCAAATCCCTCAAATTCCTCTCAAATCCCTCAAATTCCCCTCAAATCCCTCAAATTCCTCTCAAATCCCTCAAATTCCCCTCAAATCCCTCAAATTCCTCTCAAATCCCTCAAATTCCCCTCAAATCTTCTCAAATTCCCCTCAAATCTTCCCAAATTCCCCTCAAATCCCTCCCAATTCTCCCCTCCCCCCCCCCCCCGCCGGGTCCTTCCCAGTATCTCCCAGTTCTTTCTCCCAGTATCTCCCAGTTCTTTCTCCCAGTTCTTTCTCCCAGTATCTCCCAGTTCTCCCAGTACTTTCTCCCAGTTCTCCCAGTTCTCCCTCCCAGTTCTCCCTCCCAGTTCTCCCTCCCAGTATCTCCCAGTACTTTCTCCCAGTTCTCCCAGTACTTTCTCCCAGTTCTTTCTCCCAGTTCTTTCTCCCAGTATCTCCCAGTATCTCCCAGTACTTTCTCCCAGTTCTCCCAGTTCTCCCTCCCAGTTCTCCCTCCCAGTATCTCCCAGTACTTTCTCCCAGTTCTCCCAGTTCTTTCTCCCAGTTCTCCCAGTTCTTTCTCCCAGTATCTCCCAGTTCTCCCAGTTCTTTCTCCCAGTATCTCCCAGTTCTCCCAGTACATTCTCCCAGTTCTCCCAGTTCTCCCTCCCAGTATCTCCCAGTACTTTCTCCCAGTTCTCCCAGTTCTCCCTCCCAGTATCTCCCAGTACTTTCTCCCAGTTCTCCCAGTTCTCCCTCCCAGTATCTCCCAGTACTTTCTCCCAGTTCTCCCAGTTCTCCCTCCCAGTATCTCCCAGTACTTTCTCCCAGTTCTCCCAGTTCTCCCTCCCAGTTCTCCAAGTTCTTTCTCCCAGTATCTCCCAGTTCTTTCTCCCAGTCCCTCCCAGTATCTCCCAGTCCCTCCCAGTCCCTCCCAGTATCTCCCAGTCCCTCCCAGTCCCTCCCAGTATCTCCCAGTCCCTCCCAGTCCCTCCCAGTCTCTCCCAGTTCCTCCCAGTCCCTCCCAGT